>CM068316.1:6893199-6970699 GCA_034766995.1 Acanthacorydalis orientalis | reverse complement strand
GGTGATTTGTGAAGGGGGGTCGTGGGGCGAGGGACGGGGGCTCGAACGTATGCTGCTGAAACCCAGTTATTGAGTAGCATAATAATGAACCTGTGAATGTATGCCACTTTGACAAACGGTCACATATATATATTCATGCATAAACACATGCGGCGATTTGTCTTTTTTTTTTGTATATAGCCGAGTACGAAGTCCTTGCATGAACAGTTTCTCGTGCTTGTTATCCTCGCTTTCTATAGTTCATAGGTTTTTACATTCTCATGAATATATTCTGCCAGGTAGGAGAATGAGTTTCTATGAAATATTCATTGCCTGTCTCGAAAAATATTCACATCCCTCGACAAAAGGCCGGACCCCCATAAAATAAACATTTATCGTTTCTGTCACGAATAAGTATTTTTTTCACAAATACTCTGTCTATTACAAGTCAATATCACAAATACATATAGGTATAGAAAATATTTTATGTTTTCGATCTGCGGATGATCTTAACACTTTGACGGTCGTACACTTCACTCAACGACTGTCGGTTGTCGCCGGTGTGCGTCGCGCATTCGCCAGTAATGTAATTAGTAATAACTGTACACAGTTCAGTCTTTTCTCATGCGTATCTTCTTAATACGATTTTGAAGTGGTGCTGTGAATATTTCATATCAAATCATATAAAGTAGAAAGCTCTCGATTTTAAAGTTCTATTAATTGTTGACAATGCGCCAGGTCATTCGTATTTAGAACATTCAAATGTGTAGGTAGTGTTTCTTTCATTCAATACAACAAGCATTATTCAGGCATTAGATCAAGGTATATTTGGTACTTTTTAAAAAAAATATTACATTAAGCGCACTTATCAATTTATGTTTGATAAACTAGGAAATGTATCATTATCTATATCATTAACAGTGAACTGAAATTTGCGAAAAAAATGCTTTGGACTGTTTAAATCATGTTGTGTCTGCTATCGTTGAGATAAGACCACAATCTTTAAATGCTTGCTGGACTGCAGCTCGGCCTGGATGTGTTCCGAACAGTGCAACCATTCAAACATCGACATTATCAGCTGAAATCATTACTTTGGCACATGAAATTGGTGGAGAAGATTTTGGTACATTTAGTCAGAATGATGTAGATGAATTGGTTGTGGATAATGCCTTAAGCGATAATGATATTTTTGGTATATCTTCAGACATTGTCGAAGATTCCGAAAATGATAGTGAAGCCGAAGAAAACCTGCCCCCCTCACTGCAAATTGTAAACGAGAAGGTCTTCAATAAATTGGAGAATCAGTTTCTTGTTAATGACACAAATTCTGAATGAGTTTTCAAATTCCAACGTGAGCTGAAGAATTAATTGTATAAAAAATTAGTAAAATCATCATCGCAAAGTTTACTCACTGATTACATTGTTAGAACAAAACAATCATGACAGAACGAGGGCGAAGTTGACGCTAATTCTGTTTGTGAAGAACCATATTGTCTTTACCGTGCAGATTTGATGCACTGACTAGCGATGAAAGTGATTTCGCACCAGTTCGCAAATAGTGTCGAACATTGTCAGATAGTGACAACATTTCTGATGAAAAAATGTAAAAAGAATTGTTACTTTTCAATGAAATTAAATGAATCAAGTCTTAAAACAAACGTATTTTAATGTTTATATCAGTTTGTTTTTCAGAATTTCGAAGAAATTTTTAAGCATTCTTATTTTCCTGAATTTTCATAAACTTTTTTACTGCGATTCTAGATATATTTTAAATGATTGATTTGGTTTTATGCGGTTTTAGAAAATTATTGACCGTGTCTACAATTTTTTAACTTAAGTTGTCTTTTTTGTGCGACATTTTTATATCCGGTTTTCTGTGGAACATATCTACCGCATAAAAATAGACTTGAGACTACGTTTATTGAAAAACAAGCATTATTAACTTTTAGCACATAGTCTTATATTTTAAATAAAATATCAATTACATAAAGTTACTTATTTAGTTAATTTGTTTTTTTTTAAATTAATACTTTGATTGCGTATGATAAATCTCAAAATATTTTAATAATTGCCCTTAATGAAAGCAACTGATGTGTATTAACAGATGAAATTCAAATTATTTTTAAAATGCTATCTGAAATTAACGGAATACAGGCGCATCATAGTGATATCGGCCGATTACCACTGACCAAGGAGGCTATCAGAAGGAGACCGAACTCCGGTGTTTGGGGGTAGCGAAAAGTGATTGTTCGAGTTTCAGTCGGTTTAGAAAAACACGTGATCGAAGTATTCTAACCTGAAAGTCCTCATTGTTTTGTTTATGATCATTTTGTTAGTACATTTTGTACTTAGTAGATATTGTGGTACCGAACATTGTGCGCATCGGCCCTCGCGCAGAAGTCCCTTCATTCTTCTACTAGCGCCGTTATCCGATAATCGAGTTTCATAAATTGATTACAATAGACAATCGATAGAGTTCGGCCTCCTTCTTATAGTCTCCTTGATGATGTACTTACCAGATATTGTGGTATCGAGAATTGTGCGCATCGGGATTCGCGTGGAAGTCCCTTCGTTCTGCTACTAGCGCCGCCATCCGATAATCGAGTTTCATAAATTGATTACAATAGACAATCGAAAGAGTTCTTCTTATAGCCTCCTTACCGGTGACAAAAAAGAATCATATCTGCCTGATACCGGCCGGAAACAGTTGACTAGCGAAATCACGCATACATGACAGCGGCCGCCAAAGTGTTAATATCGCGATTCCGAACAAATAAAACAGTGATCTTGTTAACATGGAGCTCCATAGGCGAGCAATATAAAACGATTTCAGACTGCTTTTTCAACTTTACTATTTTGCATGATAATAATCAGTTTGTAGAATGTCTGGTAAATTTAATACACAGCAAATATGCATGTATTATACTTTCACAGAGAAATCCTTTTCTCGCCCTGTAAATCATAAAACATGTTCTGATCGAAAATGTCATGGACGAAGGCAGCATCCACTGCATCTTGGCGCATCGTAATCGAAATATGTATAATCAACAACTGATCAATAATCATTTATTAAACATTTTCGATCAGGAAAAAAATTGGTTTTTGGTGTGAAAAGAGAATTATTTGTGAAAATGATTGTAGTCAATATCAATAATGTGTTGTGACTTAATGTTATATTTTAAACAATGTCAAAAAATTTTAGGATAGTAATTATTTCTGTTACTCTTATAAATCTATCATTGATATAATAAATACAGGTCCAAAAAAAAAATTACATCAGATATAAAACTTGGAAGTTTGTTTAGCATTTCATAATTTTAAAAATTAAATAATTAAATTATCTTTTACATTTTTTTGCTTTCATCCTAATATAATTTCCATGTTTGAAATAATCTAACTAAATTGTTGAAATGAATTATACCTCCAACTACATTCCACACACACACATTGAAGTATCGCCAGTACGCTTTATTTAGAATGATTGAACGGTAATTACGATATGCACAAGTATAATTAAAATTCACGGTCGATTAATACGAAAAGTACAACCTGATGACTAAAAATAGAATTTCCGCACTGTTTCGATTCTTTCCTTGTAATATCTATGTCAGAATTTAATTCGAACAATTAAGATGATAATTGTTTGATTGATGTTGTTGTTGTCGTGCAGAATTTTTAAGTTATTATTTTTCTTCAAGAAAAAACTGCAACCTATTATTATATATATATATATATATATATATATATATATATATATATATATATATATATATGTATAATAAATGCGTTATGCATTTATAAACATGTTGTATTTTTAATTACACAATAATCATTTTCAAAGAATATGTGCTAATAGTGATTTCGTGTAATGTTGTTTTTAAGAACACTTGAACATTAAACGAAAGATTTCCTGTAAATGCACATTATGTATATATATATATTCGCGCACACACACAAATACATCAAAACTTCGGTTTGCGTCATTTTGGAATTTTTTTCATCTTTTCGGTACATCTCAGTTTATTTTTTTATTTTTTTTTAGTAATTCCCTATTCATTTTGTATTTTCATCTTTGTTATGCATAATAGATCAGTTCATTAAAGTTATTAGTGTAAACCAGTCTTGTTATTCTCTCTGCAATTTGGTATTTAATAGTATGTTCGATTCAGATCTTAACAACGAGTGGAAACAAAAAGTGCAAAGAAATTAATTTGGAATTAAAATTGGAGATTTTAAAACGATTGTAATCTCGGGAGAAAGTGAGAATGTATGAATTTTCTTCTGTTTCTTCAATCGTTTGAAAGTATCATTTTAACGGGCTGTTTAGTCTTGGAAATAAAAAGAAGTCGATTTGGACCAATTCAGGCGAATGTGGTGTATGGAGAATGAGAATGATTCTGTTATTCGCCAAAAACTGAGATGGAACTTCACCAAAAACGAACGGAAAGCATTGAGGTAGTTCGTTGTCATGATGCAACATCCTTATTGAAGACTGATAATTATATTTATTCGTTTATTTATTCATCTGTTAAAATCACATTATTCACAGGGTAATTCCAGTTTTAAAAATTAACTTATTCAAGGGTATGGAAAAACAGTGTCTTTATTCAAACGGGTCAGGATTTTAAGTTACATCTATTATTCTGTATTAAATCCAAAGACATTTTATTAGATTGTATTGTAAAATAATAGCATTGAACCGTTAGTATTAAACTCGATATCACCTGAAATACCTCTCAAAATCATATATGAATCTGCCACTGTGTCGTACACTTCCTTCCGATTTTTGAAAATTTTTTCCGGGACTTCATCACTTCAAACCATCCTCTATACCCACTGGAACACAAATCTGCTGTCAAAACCGGTTTAAAAGCCTCGACTAAGACCCCGGATTAAACTCCGATTTCCATCCAACGCACAGTAAATGCGGTGTTTAAACATGTAAAATTCATTAGAATAAAATTATTGTTGATTTTCATGCCATACACAAGTCATGAAGTCAGAAGTAGCCGAGTCACAAACAAGTCATCAAGTCGCAAGTCAGTATCCAGATCACGACAATAGTTTTAAGTTGTAAACCTTGGATTCACTATCAAAATAAACGTGAAAATCAATAAAAAAGTGAAAAGTATATATATATGTATATATATATATATATATATATATATATATATATGTATATATATACATTGAATTTGATTATTATATAAATTAATATAAGAAATTCGGCAAAATAATGTTTACCTGTTTAACAAAAACATGTCTTTTAGAGTATAATTTAAAGTCTAACCTGCCCACTGAAAATTTTGAAGGGCCGCGGTATTTTGACTATGCAAAAGTACCATAATCATTAGTCTTTCATTTGAAGGCTCGTATGAATGGTTGGATGGAACATTAACTGTCTCAAATTAATATTTTAGAATTTAATTTTTAAGTTAACAAGCTTGAATTTAATAAGAGGACGATAACACCCCGTAGGTCTTGATAATTAATAATTTAAAAATATTTTAGTTAAATATAAGTTTTTATTTTATAATTTACTGTATTGGGGTGATAAATAAATTTAGTAAACTGTATATGATAAAAAAACATTAATTTATGAATATTTGATCCATTAATAGTGATTAAAAGATTAGGTTACCTTAGAGATCACAGCGTAATTTTTTTAGAGAGTACTAAATATATATATATATATATATATATATATACATGTATATATATATATATATATATGTATATATATATATATATATATATATATATATGTATATATATATGTATATGTATATATATACTCGTATATATATATATGTATATATATATATATATATATATATATATATATATATATATATATATATATATGTAATACATGTATATATATAGAAAAAACCAGATTGTTACTCTACATTCGACACATTTACTTTTTAAATTGTCCAATAACTCATTAAAATATTATATCAGTTATCTAATCGGCTTGCAGTTAAGTAGTACGAGACGATGTTTGAAATTTTCACCGCATGTGACAACAGTGTTCAGTAAATATATTTATGTAATACATGTATTACTATTTATGCGTTTTGAGTGTGTGTAAGAGATTGCACTTGTTACCTACTCACAAATACAAAAAGATAATTGATAACATATTTTTTTCTTAGCAGTAAGTAAAGTGATATTTTTATATCTATTGTAGGAGTGTGTAGAAATGTTTGTGACAAGGTGTTGTGACAAGTGACATTGTGTTTTATACATTAGACATGGTTTAATTATCAGTTCGTTTTTATAAACTGTAAGTGTGTTTGTTTCTATATAATAAATGATTTATGTATTATTGTTGTTCGTTTTTATGTGTAGTTTTTAATTGGGTTTGTTTTAATGTAGTGTGTTCAGTATTTAAATTAAATTACAAAAAAACAATACTAGTAAATAAATTGAACTAGAAGTGATTGTAGTTCAATTTAAATTCTATGAATCTAGTGGCGAATGCAAATATCATTACCTGGAACGGTGAACATTATTTAAATGCCAAGTCCAATTCTCAAATTGCAAGAAATCGAAACCAATAAATGTAACCGAACTAAAATGGCTAGTCGAATTTTAATTCCTCGAATCTTAGTGGTAAATTGAAATTCTGCCATTATTACAAATTGTGCACGTCCCAAGGTCTAATTTCAATAAAGTTTAATGTTATCCAGTATTGGTTGTGTGCCTTGTGGAGTTTTTAAAAAAGAATTGCACAGCATTCTTCGTTTAATACAATTTTTGAGTTGTTTTGTTGAGTTGTTAATAAATATTGATTATTTGTGATTGTTTATATATATATATATTTCGATAACACAGTCATTCTCAGAATACTAGCATACAAAAAAACTGGATTTTCTATACCTTGCCACTCTAGCAGCATTGCCAATAATCATTTATTGAACATTTGTTTGATGTGTGGGCTGAAAAAGAATTTTATTTGTGAAAATAGAATCGTCGGTTTAAACACCCTTTCGAATGAATTGTCTTTTTTGAAGTTAAACTTGTTTGGGCACTGTAGACACAAGTCGAATTATTGCGAAACAAAATTGTGTGATGGAAGTTAAGTGTGTAGGTGTGAGGACCGTACCAACGGTACGAGTCGAAACGCCGTGAAACAAAATTTTGTAAAGAAACCGGAGTGGATTGGTACGCAGAGGAGTGGGGTGGAACAAACCAATCTAGTCGGACACAATTTATCCAACTTGGAAAGAATTCATAATCTTTATTTTGTTTTTAATTCTTGATAATATTTAAATTCGAACAGAACTGTTCGTTTATAAATTTAATTAAGAAAATTTAACCGTTTTAAAAATAGAATTTGTTATTTTTTTTTTAATTAAAATGTTTTTTTTTATGTTTCAGGTCGTGCAATTTCACAGTAACAGAAAATCAAACCCTGTGCCTTATAACTGACATGTGTTGTGTATACTTTACACGATTTAGTAGAATATTAATATACAAATCAAATGTGGTTGAATGTGTACAAGTGCATACGTGATTACAAAGATTTATAAGCATATAAATTCAGTGTTTTATCCTCATAAACGTACCAGTGCAATTTAATAAAACAATGTGCGATTATTGAAAGTTTACCTAATACAATCGACAATTTATTAAAAACAAACAGTGATAATTTTTCATATTAAAACATCTTATAACGAAATGTCGAATCAAACTCCCGAAGAGACGGACGTGAAGTTACCGTTAGACAACGGTACTGACACACAGAATTCGGTCACTGGTGAACGGGAGCCGTGCCTTGAAGACGGTACAAAGAACGGGACCGATGATAAAAAGGAACTGCATAGGGGATGGAGACAGAGGACTGAAACGGATTTACAGGATAAAACTGGACTGTCGAGACGTGGATTGTATATAGCGCTGGGCGTACTGATCGCGCTCTGTCTCTTACTGTTGATAGTTATTATTTTGGCAGCGTGTTGGCCAAGGACACCGCACGAGAGACAGTATCCTGTTTGTACGGATGCGTCATGTTTAAGGGCCGTCGCTCAGGTGAGTTCATAATACAGAGATGTTTCCTTTTCTAAATTTAACGTTGTAATGTTTTTAGAAACGAATTTTTTGTGATTGTTAGGTAGTAATTTTTAACAAATGATTTTTTTTTCATTCATTCTTATTCATCATACATCTGTCAATTAAAAATGTCAACAAAGTTCTGATAAGGATAGTTCATTATTCACAGGCATTACATTTCGTATTATCATCTTTGTTATACTTATTTACAGTAATAGATTTATAGATCAAATATTTACAATTTTATTGTATTTGGTTGGTAGAAAAATAATTGCGGTTTATGACTTTCAAATTCATATACATTTTTCAATTTAAGTGGTTTCAAGTTCAGAACTGTTGGACGACTCATATACTCAGTAGTTGTTTTCTATGAGTATATAATAAGTCAGTTGAAGATGTTTAAGATTGGAAATTAATTGCAACAAAATTCCACAGGAGTGATTCAGAGAGATGAAAACTTGCAAAAAAGTACGGTGTGTGTATGTATATATATATATATATATATATATATATATATATATATATATATTATTCCAAATTTGATAAATTATTAACAAGAAATGAAAAAATTAAAAAAAATTTAGGAAGTGTGATAAAAATTCAGTCTGTTCCATAAGATAAAAGTATGTTTGTCTCTAAGGGTTAGATATCTGTTTAATGATAAACTTTATGTTCGATCTATTATTTTACTGAGAATAAATAATATGAAAGAGATAAAATGTAAAATGTTATTTAAGGTATACACACTACTGTTATTAGGTTGGTAGAAAAATAATTGCGATTTGTGATTTTCAAATTCATACGAATTTTTCAATTTAAGTTGTTTTAAGTGGCCCAAAACTGTATGATGACTAACGTCTAACTATTGTGTAAGTTCTCGAATTGTTTTATGTGGTTCTGATTCAACTTATTCCTTCAGTTGGTCGTTATAAACTGAAATGGGGACCCGCGACCTTCTTCATCTTCAAGGCTCTCGTCCTCAGTACGAAATATTTGGACCCATCATTGCACCGTAGGTTCCTTAACAGTACCCACACCAAAAGCATCGTTTAGTTTACGAACAGTTTCTGCTGATTTACCAGCCGTTTTGAACTCGTACAAAAAATTGATCTTGTTTGCTCCTTTTCCATCTTTAATTAAATAGCCTAATTTAATGCAAAATTAATAATGAAATCAAAGTCTATGTTACTGACACTAATCATCTTATGGAGTGAGGGTTCAGTCCACATATGTCTTTTTCTTGAGTATATGCGACCAAGACGGTTTTTAAGGGAATAACAACAGTTTCGTTACTTGCAGAATATTTATATACACATTATGCTGACTCGTCTACACACGGTACATTCGGTCGTACGCTGATGACATTTGCTTATACACTGACTGATATTTAATACATCTTAAACCCACATACCTTATCACAATCTCAGCGTTAAATTTACAGAGCTGCCATCAATCTGTCGACCGATCGTTAAGATAACCTTAACAAAGTTAATTTTTATAAACTTTTCCAATAAAACTTTTACGACTTACATTTTACGCAGATTATTTGTGCGTTGATTTCTGATATTTGTTAGGGGAGAGCCTTCTGGGTGGTCAGAGAGCGTAGCGAGTGGGGGATAATTACCCCTGGTACTTAAAAAAATCTTTCAGTTACTGACTTCAATGCAAGAAATGTCTTTTCTACTCACAGACATCTTAAAAAGTATTGTTTTTTTTTAAAAAAAACTCAGTATAACTGAAAATAATGTTCTTATTATTTAATCAGTATAAATTAATATAAATATGAAATAATTGAAATCATATACGAAAATTGTCAAAATATTTATATATATATATATATATATATATATGTTACTATTAACAAACGTCGATAACTTAAATGTGTCATTCGTTGTAAACATCCGGCGAACGATTCAAATCGAACCGCAATTATAAACAAGAGCGTATTAGAAACAATGTTTATTGCTACACTTGAGGGAAATCAGAGAGACGATCGTTAACAATAGATTATTTCTCTATGTAACATTTACACAGATCCACTCATATATTCGATCCTGTGTGTACATACACACACACACACACACTGGACGATTCAATCCGTGTCTTCATTTTATTTACACTTTTCACACATTCTTTACGGACAACAGCTGCGATCATATGTTCGACTGAAACAAATACTTTTTTAGCTGCATTTACAGGCCGTGCATTTTGTCCTTGAGGTCGGCGTACACGCTCTTCTGATTAATTGTGTCATATGTTGTTGTGTGTGTGTACAGTACACATGGATCAGTGTGTTTATGTGTGGTGTGTATGTTTTCTTTGTAAGATAAGTCGTCCGAGAAGAAGATGATACATTAGTACCGATGTGCACGTCCTGTGTGTTGGATATGAGCGAAGTACGTCACGAATAGTTTATTTAATTATATCGTGCTGCAATAAAAATCATGAAATTTCATTAAAACCAAACGATTTCAGATTTATAATTTATACCATTTGTTCCGTGTGGGAGTAGCACTACCGATTTAGTGTGGCACTAAGGAGTGAGAGCTCGTCTCCTGTTCAAATTAATGAAAATGAGTCTGTTTTGTGTTTTTTAACGTTTTCAACGGCGAATACAAGATATAATAAAAAAAACTAATGTAGTGTTCGGTATACTGGCTTGCTGAGCTTCTGACTTAACGATTATATGTCTTCATGGCTTCTGATTTGAAAATTTACTTCATGACATGACATGGGTAAACCTTTTTCTGGATTGGACGAATCCTGATCATGACAACGGGACATGGGTCGCGGGTAGCGGGCTTCTCTCGCGCCCCGAGCCAATCCGCCTGTAACAACTGTCGTGATTTTTACAACTGCTCGAACGGTGCTCGTCGCTCTCCTCAATACTAGACGATCGAGCTACATGATCTGCTCAAGTCAAAGGTTATCGTATCTCGCACTTGGACCTGTAGCGTGGCCATCGCGCTGGCACAACCGTAAAATCGATACAAGTAAGTCATGAAGTAAGTCATGCATGCATGATGCAGGCCATGATGCAGGCCATGATGCAGGCCATGATGCAGGCCATGATGCAGGCCATGATGCAGGCCATGATGCAGGCCATGATGCAGGCCATGATGCAGGCCATGATGCAGGCCATGATGCAGGCCATGATGATGATCTTTTGTGGACACCATCCTTGTTAAAGGGTACAAAAAAAATAAAAATGACAACTATAATTCCGTATTTAAAAACAATTAAGGGCACAGTACATTAGGCGATTCCAAATAGCTGAACATGTAAAATATTGCACGGAACTTTTTTCAAACGCGGTCGACCTCTGACTGACTGAAATTCGGCAACTTATAAATAAAATAAAAAATAAAAATAAATTTTATTGATATTAAAATATAATACAGGGCCAGGTTGGCCTTTTGATTTTTGAAGTTAGTCGGCAACTTGATATGTTACAACCTAATATAAACAACTTGTTTTTAATAATTCTTCCCTAAATTTTTTTTTATAAACTTGAAAATGATTTGTGCAGATTTTTATTTACTTTTTTACAAAATTGTTTTTACAAGATTGTTAGCACAAATATTTCATTTCGAATTTATAAAACAAGACATCAAGCAACTGTTCGTTTACTGTTCAATTTATTTGCGGTTCGAAATTTTGTTTAAAATAAATTAAAAATTTATTTAAAGCCACTGAAGATTCCAAACTTGTTGACTTCTCGAATCGACGTTACTGGCCATTTCCGTGTATATTATCGCTATGAATCATAATGATAACTTTTCGATGATCACTTCGAATATCAAACAGATAGGTTTCTTCGTCTCGGACAATATAAACGAACGCGGACGCACGAAACGAAAATAAATCACAACACTGATTGTTATACACAATTGACCGATTTCGTATAAACATGGGTTTTGTGTAAAATTTCCGTTTATTTAAATATTTCGAAGAATGCAAACGGATGGAACGGAACGGCACCGCGCTAAAAATAATATTTCGTCCTTGCTATTCCCGATTTCGTCATGTCGCGACATCTGAAACGAAAAAGAAAAAGGTGAAGACGAGCGAACGGCGAGCGGATTTGTTGAATGAGATTTCGTGCGTTTGGTTCATAAATAGTTTGTTGCGTTTGTGTGTTATTTGTGTACCGTGTTGTTTTTTTTTTTAATTAGTTTCTGTTTCTTTTTTTATGATGCGAAGAGCATTTCACTATTCACGAAAAAGTGGCACAGAAGGGAGTTTTGATTTCATAAAAAACCGATCTGGAGATGTGAAAGCTGCAATATTTTTTTAATATTGGGTGTTGGAATCAATTCGTAGCGTTTTCTTCATGAAAAAAGATCGTTTATTTTAAATGAAATTGAAAAAACATATCATTCAAAGTATTGTCCATCGTTAGCCACTACTTTTTCCCATCTTTCGGGCAGGAGACGAATACCACGTCGGAAGAACGCCTCGTCTTTAGATGCAGTCCACGAATCGGCCCATTTTTTGAAATCTTCATAAGAAGTGAGCTTCTGTCCAGACAGGCCATGACTCATCGATCGATACAAGTGGTAATCAGAAGGAGCAATAACTTGAGAATACGGCGGGTGGGGTAGGACTTCCCATTTGAGCGCTTCCAAGTATGTTTTGATCGGTTTTGCGACGTGCGGACGAACAGTCAGCAGCGATCCCCAGCGATGGTTTCATTCGGTTTGAGCAGCTCATAGTAGATCACACCCTTATGATCCCACCAAATATAGAGCATGAGCTTAGATCCATGGATATTTAGCTTCGCCGCTGGTGTTGATGCTCGGCCGGGCTTAACCCATGACTTTCTGCGCTTGCGATTGTCGTAATCGATCCACTTTTCATCACCCGTTACAATTCGATGCAGAAATCTCTTCCTTTTCTCCCGTTGAAGCAGCAATTCACAGGTAGGAAAACGACTTTCAACGTCCCTCGGTTTCAATTCGTATGGGACCCAATTTCCTTGCTTTTGGTTCGTTACCATGGCTTTAAGACATTTTCCTACCGTCGACAAATCAACTCCCAATGATTCAGATAATTCTTGAAGTGTTTGACATGGGTCTTCATTAAGCAATGCCTCCAATTCTTCATCGTCGAACTTTTTCGGCTGTCCAGGTCGTTCCTTGTCTTCCAAGTCGAAATCACCACTTTTCAAACGTGCAAACCACTTCCGACACGTTTGCTCAGCTAGACCATGGTTACCATAAACTTCCACTAAAGTACGATGACTTTCGGCAGCACTTTTTTTCATGTTAAAGTAATGAAGTAAAACTCCCCGAAAAAACAATTTATCCGGCACGAAATTCGACATATTCGATACAGTACAAAGTGTTGTTATTTACTCTTCAACCAAATGACATATACTGAAACTGGCGCCTAAGGACAGCTGTTTTACGGGAAATATTTGGTTAGAGGGAACAATGGAGGAATGTACTACCTACGCCATCTCTTGTAAAACGCTACGAATTAATTCCAACACCTAATATAATTGAAGTTTTAATTAGTCTGTGGAATTAAAACATGTTTTTAGAAATTTACTACTTTAAAGTTATAATTGTTTATTTTTATGCTGGTGCTTCCTTTGATATATTCTTCGGGTGATTTTGACTCTTGTGAATTATTCTAGTCTTTATCTGTCAAGGCTAGTTCCATCTTTTTCTCTTATCCACAGATAGAGTGTTGATAAACTCATTTCCTGTTCAACCCTTTCGGTACTACCGGTGACTATAGGACACTCTTTAACATTTTGCATTGATTCACAACTTTAGTCGAACATAAAATGACTTGTTATCTCTATTCCCCGATAGTGTTTGTTTGAAGACAATATTTTATGAATTCTCTTAGGAAAATATCACAAAATTCTTTGATCCGATTGGATAAAAATATCTGTGCAATATTTCCAAAAAAAAAATCATAATTGTTCTAGACATAAACACATTATTGATGTTCATTCAGATGGTTTGGTGCTCTGAAGATAATACTATTGTTTTCGAAATTCGCATAAGCAATAATTAAAAATGATCAGTAATCATTTATTGAACATTTTTGAGCAGAAAAATGATTTTTGTGCGCTGATAGAAAAATTCATACTAGTAATAGATTCTATCAGGTGAAATCGATCGACAGTCGATACATATCGTTCTTAAATTCCGAAAATAAAAAAATTCGGTACAAAAACCGCCGATACAAATAGACAAATTGGAACTGTCGAATCGTTCTGCATCATACGACACGTTCTTCCACCCGACTTTTTTATGTCTGCAACGACATTGTAGTACAATTGCAGTCGAACAATCGATCAACAATCTAACACTCTGAGGTCATGTATGAGAATAAAATTATATATCGTTCGAGAAACATCCGTTATATCAGACACATACCGTAGCGAGACTCGTGTATACCCGATCGGTTTCCATTTCTCCGGCACGGATTCATCTTCGATCGGTACGTCGGTGGGTAGTGTGAGTATTCCGTGTGGCCTCAAGAGCCTCGGATCGTCGCTTCCCAGCCGGTGTTTACGCCAGTCCATGTGTAGATCCGGCACTGCGGGCACATTGAATTGTAAATTAGTTTTACGTGCGTTGTTCACGATTTAACAGAGCCTCGAATAATGTCGAATTCCATGCGCATTGTTAACTAATTGACCAGATATTCGTTTCAGCCTGTTATTAATATTAATAGCTGTTATTTCTAACGACAAGTTATTATTATAATTGTCGAATTATTAACAGGGAAAGAACACACAAATATTTATATATATATATATATATATATATATATATATATATATATATATATATATATATATATGGACATATATTTCATTCACTGTTCAAAATTTAGTGGAAGGTCATTCATAAATTAATGTTTACATGGGAATTTTTTTTGGTGTTAAATTAGGTTCTTCATTCATTTGCGTGTTTGATAATTTTTTGTATAGTAGTAGTTGATAGAATTTTCAATCAAAGATATTGAGTTGGAAAATGAACATTTCAAGTTTAATTCAAGTCTTCATTCTTTCTAAAAAAAATTATTTTTCTTATGAGATTTAACAGATTAGACTTGATGAAGAGTTTGTTTTTATTATTTTGTCAATATTTGGCGTTTAAATGTCATTTAATTAAACAACTAAATTTACTATTGTTTTATTTTATTTTATTTAGATCTTAGGAATTATCTTACTTGTTATGAAGCATATTTTGGATCTTAGCAATTCATAAACTGGGAAATAAGGCAAATTTTGATTTGACATAGGTACACAGGGACAAAACAAATTAATATATATATATATATATTTCATTAACCATTTGAAATTTAGTGGAAGCTCATTCATAAATTAATGTTTACATGGGGATTTTTTTTGTGCTAAATTAGGTTCTTCATTCATTTGCGTGTTTGATAATTTTCTGTATAGTAGTAGTTGATAGAATTTTCAATCAAAGGTATTGAGTTTGAAATTGAACATTTCAAGTTTAGTTCAAGTCTTCATTTTTTCTGAGAAAATTTATTTTCCTTATAAGATTTAACAGATACAAACTTTGATAAAGAGCTTGTGTTTATTATTTTGTGAATACTTGATGTTTAAATGTTATTTAATTAAATAATCAAATTTACTATGCTTTTTTTATTTAGATCTTAGGAATTCTCTTACTTGTTATGAATATTTTGGATCCTAGCAATTAATAAACTGGGAAATAAGTCAAATTTTGATTTGACTTATAGATACAAAGGGACAAAAGAAATTAATATAATATATATATATATATATATATATATATATATTGATCTTTATATATTTATATATATATATATATATATATATATATGAGATCTTTACAAATTCCGTTCTAGGAGCTAAGCGTTTGTGGAGTTCTCTCTTGAATTATGTGTTTCTTTCAATGGAAGGATCTGCATTTAGAAAATAGAATTCCAGTTGTTCGGCTAAGTGTATGTCTTCCTGTATGCTTTTTTAGAGTAAAAATTGTGAACTTCCGCGTTTCCATATGTACTATCGTCCTTTGAATTAATTTAGTTTATCTAAAAATGTCATTTTCACCAAATATCCTCAATTCTTAAACCGTGTTGTAGGAATGCCGTGTTATGCACGGGGATTTCCAACACTTCTCGAACTTTGTTAGAGCGAAACCGTGTTGTAAGAATCTCGTGTTATATAGGGGTTACCTGTGTATGTATATATATATATATATATGTATATATATATATATATATATATATATATATATATATATATTTATACATACAGGTTGCTTGTGTGTATGTATATATATATATATATATACCTACATACATACATACACAGGTAACTCCTGTATAACACGGCATTCTTACAACACAGTTTTGCTCTAACAAGGTTCGAGAATTAGAGTAAGTCCTCATATATATATATATATAGACATAAATTGAAACTGTTCCTCGTTTTGTACATACCATGAAGTTTCTTGTAAATTGGATGATCGCAACCACCAATAATGAACATTTGATGATTTTCGATTGCTTTTCGATACACTTCGCACTGACACGTATACATTTTGAATATATTTAAAATTTTCTAAGATTCAGTATGACATTAAAACAGTCGTTATTTCATTGTTTACACGCTGCCTTTTTTTTATTTACGTTGAAATATCTGTACATTTTTGATAGGTTACACAAACATAATATTCTCTGATTCGTTGAAATTGATTTCACTTAAAACGTCGGCCGTCATTTTAGAATAATAGCAAAAAAGGTATGAAGTATGTTTAAATGCTTCATTGGCATAAGTAGTGATATATTAGGTTGGTAGGAAAATAATTGCGGATTACAATCTTTGAATTCATATAAAAAACCGCAATTGTTTTCCTACCGACTTAATATACTACTGCTTATGCTAATAAAACACTTGAAAATATTTCATTCCTTTTTTTGCTATTATTCTAAAGTGACAACCGACGTTTTTAGTAAAATCAATTTCAATGAATCCGAGAATATTATGAATTTCATAGTAGAAATTGGTTATCAGTATATTAACCCATTGACATACGAATTAATTAAAATTCTATATGACCAAAAAATATTTATTTATTTTACATCTTAACTACCTCTTACAATACATTACATACAGACTAATTGGTGAGACTGTTCTTTACACGAACAGTGCTCACAAGTAAAATTGTTTTCCTACCGATCTAATACATAGTTGTGTATGGATTTCATAGTAGAAATTGGTTATCAGTGTAGTAACTCATTGACATATAAATTAATTGAAATTCGGTGTGACCAAAAAATACTATTTCTTTTTCAGCTTAACATTTGTGTAAGCTTAACAAAGAAAACGATATTTATACATTGCTAAATATTATAATTCAATACTAATAACCAAAATTAATAAAGAATAATTATATAACAAATTAAACAATTATTCAATAGTCCTGCAGAGTATGAAAGCTTTCGAAAAATTCTGGTGAATGTAGGGTATTTGACATTTTTTACACTGCCAAGTCGTTTCGCTACTTATATTATTTTTTGAGCACACGTGACGTCTCTTTGCAGGATGTTGCTTTTTATCAGTGGAAGGTATATGGCCAGGAAAATCTGTCCTCACTCGAATAGCCCATTTGGCTTTCACTGTCACTTTTGTACAAATTCAAAACAGACATGTTGCAGAATTCGTTTCTATGGTTCACACTTTAACATTGAATATATATATATATATATATATATATATATATATATATATATATATATATATATATATATAATTATTTCTTTCTAATATTTGCTCTGTAGCAGCACTAAAGTGAATTAAATCTGCATGCGACTCAGAGACATTAATATTTATAATGGAATAAGAAGAACATGACGTGTCAGAGACGTCTTTGTATATCAAGGGGTTAAGTAAAATATAAAATGATTATTCTATCACAAATTATTTGTAATTTGTTCTGCTCCTGCATACCTGGATTTGAGATTTTGTTTGTTGTGCTTTGTATGAATTAACGTTCAAAGAATACAAGCGCAAATCGTTTTAAAAGCACAACGTTTTCAGATTGAATAATTCACGTGAAATAATGTAATAATTTGAACGATGAAATTTTAAACACTAGAAGAAAACTAAAAAACTTTGGCTTATTTCTTTGTAATTAATTTGCGAGATAATCCAGTGTAATATAAATTTAATCATAAAAAAAATTATCTATCTTTTCATAGAAATAATGAACATGCACTTGAAATTAAAGTAGACGATTAGATTTCAAATCAATTTCATTCCCGTATCTAAAATCTATTTTCTTGTTGATTGAAAGATTTCAAGAATAAATTTAGCTGAAAATTTAATAGAAGTACAGTTCCTTTATTAACGATAAATTTATTTTCACAACTTGAATGTTTTATAACTGCTCAAACCATAATTGTTCTTTTTCTAATCAGATATGTTCAATAAATCATTATTGATTTTTGCATTAAAGCATTTTTATAGCGATGCCATCATCTTCAGAAGGCCACGGTATAGAACAATATGTTTGAAGATTATGACATCCCCATATAAATTCGTGCGTACAACCATGAATCTACAATTATCAATCAATATTTATTAAATATTTCTGATCAACAACGAAACACGATTTGTGGCTGTTGATAAGAGAAACATATTTAGTTTTTGTTTATTTTGAAATTCTTATTATTGGATTTGTGTCTTTAACTTGATGTACCTGAATTGTTATATCAGAAGATCAGATGAGAACTATATATATATATATATATATATATATATATATATATATATATATATATATATTCGTCTAAAAAGAGAACTTTTAAATACATTTAAATGCTAATAAAAAAAGAAAATTAGAAATTGAATTTCTGTGTATATTAATTTGAATAATAATAAATATAAACATAAGCACATTTCATTGAAATTATATTATAAACACATATGCAAATCAGTTTCATCAGTGGATATTAACCACATTCTGAAAACAAATATATTTTTTAATAAGTCTACGACTTTCTAATACTGCAATTTGCTATTAAAATGAATCATAATAATAATGATTATAATAATAATATAAAAGAAAAACAAGAACAGGCAACGATACGGAATTCTCCAGTCGTATCGCACCGATGCTTATTTAAATATATATATATATATATATATATATATATATATATGTATATATATATATATATATATATATGTATGTATATATATATATGTATGTATATATATATGTATGTATATATATATGTATGTATATATATATGTATGTATATATATATGTATGTATATATATATATGTATGTATATATATATGTATGTATATATATATGTATGTATATATATATATATATATATATATATGTATATATATATATATATATATATGTGTGTGTGTGTGTATGTATGAATTCATGAATAAATAAAATGTTTTTATAGATTCTAGAATAAATAGAATTCATCATATGTTTTGCATAAAATCAACCTATTCGACGTCGGACGACGCATCTCAATATGTCTTTTTTCTTATTTTTGTTACAGATTCGTGAAGGTTTGAATACGTCGATATCGCCGTGCAATAATATCTGGGAATGGGGATGTCAGAAATGGTTACAGACGCATTCCTTACCGCCAGAAATGAGTTACTGGAGTCTGCGTGCCGAGTTATACAAGCAAGGTAGATTTTATTTGTATTAAAACATTTTTGTTCACATATTTTATATAAATCATATAAAATATATGTATATATATATATATATATATACACATATACAAGGGTCGTTTGATAAGTTTGGTAAATTTCTAAGATATCGTGCCATTATTCATTTGGTAACGTCATGGCTATCAAACTAGCATAGGTGAACTCCCAGCCAGAAGCGACGCATTATTTAAGTTCTACCGATGTTTGAAGCGAGCATTGTAGCAGTAACTGCAAAAATGGAAAATAACAGCAGACCTTTTTGCGTCGATTCGTCGCCATGAATGAAACATAGATCCATCACTACACATCTGAGTCGAAGCAGTAATCAAAGCAGTGGACAACGATTGGTGAAATTGCGCCGAAGAAGAAGACCATTTTGTCGGCTGGGAAGATGATGCCCACTGTTTTTTTTGTGGTTTCCAAGGAGGCATCCTGGTCGAATACTTAACGAAGGGAAAACGATGACAGGAGCCTATTATGCAACATTATTGGACCATTTTAAAGAAAAGCTGAATCAAAAACGCCCAAGATTTGACACAAAAAAGTGTTCTTTCACCAGGACGAACCGCCTTCCCACAAGTCGATCGTCGCGACGGGAAAATTGCAAGAATCAGGCCTCGAATTGATTCCTCATTCACCCTATTCTTCGGATTTGACCCAGTGCGACCTCTTCCACTTTCTAAACTTGAAAATTCGGCTCGGTGGGAAGAAATTCTCGTTGAATGAGTATGTCTTCGCCACCATCAATACGTATTTTTCAGACTCGCTGGACCAAGTATATAGCCCTCAATGGTGACTATATTGAGGAATAAAAGCGTTTTTTTTTTCAAAAAACTGTGTTTAACTGTTTTTTTACCATACTTATCAAGTAGCCCTCTTGTGTATATATATATATATATACACACACACATATATATAGAGAGAGAGAGAAAGAGAGAGAAATAAATAGATAGATAGATAGATTATGTTTGAGGGGGGTGGAAGCTATCTTGCCTTTCAGAACTTAGACTCGAAGTCCATTATGCCTTCCCTCGGCTGATCAAAACTACTCGGGGAAGTCTCGCTTCCTTCCAGAAGCCTATCAGCCTGCCCGAGGTAGTCTGATGCCTCCTGGGAATTAGTACCTGTGTGAGCCAACAATAAGTCACTAAAACTGATGATTAATGCGGACAAAAGTGTCCGTCGAATTAGTTGTGGTAAAACACAACACTAAAGCATGCCTGTTAAAGGCAATAAACGAGGAGCTATAAGATGCTTGGGTAGCTTTTAAACTCAAATCTATCTATTTATATATATATATATATATATATATATATATATATGGGTATGTATATATGCGTATGTGTATACAAGAATATAGTGAATCCTTGAAGTAAATAATTGATTCCTAAAACTCCATCGCACCGTAAAAAGAATATGAATCTAATAATTCATCTTATTTTGTTTATTCGTTCCAATATGTCAGAAACTGAAGAATATTCTACCATGTAACTATTATTATTTTTCTCTATAATAGTCCAAATTTAAAACAGATACAAACCTATCTATTGTTAACGCGATCGTAATTGCACTCTAAAGTTCTTATTTTAATCATAATAAGAGATGCGTAGACTGCATGGTATTCAATAGATGCAGTGTTGTCGCATATTGAATATCGGGCATATGGATCCATGACGCATGCTTCACTATTGATCGATTCTTTGTCGTGGGATCTTTCCGGGAATCAAATATAGAGATGCCGTTAGACTGAAGAACTCGAGGCCCAGCCTTTTGTATGCCCATTCATCATTACAGTGAAACTTACATGCTTGTAAAGAAACCATCGTAAAGTGATTCGAACGTATACCCTACGACCATTCATTTTATCTGATTAATTATATATCAGGAATAGGGGTTTAACACGCCTCCGCAATCATCTGCTATAAACCAAATCGGGCATTTGTGGGATTTACTCGATAAAATAATGAGAGAACATAATATTAACAACAAATTTCAACTAAAAGAAATGATTACAGATGAGTGGAAAGAAGTAGAGTTGAAAATGATTGGAAAAAATATTTTTATGAGTGTCAAATATACTAAATAAGGCGATTAAAAGGAAAGGATCATCAACACTATCAACTTTAATATTTTATTTAGTAATTTAAAGTTTATTATTTTTTTTGTTAATACTTTGTCAGAAAACATTCACAGACGTTGTTTTGGTAAACGGAGATTTTTTAACTAATTGGTTTAAAATTCTTCTATTCTATATGATAAAAACCCACGTTTCTCGTCACTCTGTCCGCAGGACAAAGTCTGTGGTGACAAGAAATATTTGCTCCGTCAGATCACATGTTTTGAGCTTAATTCATTGTGTTTCGTTCTTAGATATTTTTTATATTTAAATAAAATACAGTAGTTTATTAAACCCAGGACAGTATATATACTGTTTCGAGCCGTATCACCGGAATCAAGATTAATAATCAACTGTTTACAGCCATCTTACTTTAATTATAATTTTTATTTTGTTATTTTATGTGGATTCTTTGAATAGATATGTGTAAAAATAAGAAAAATGGTTTGGAACCGATCGAAGTTATTGGCATTGAAAATTTATATTATCTGCTAGCGGATCAGTTCCATATATTTTTTTTGTCTCCTTTTTATTTTCAAAGTCCAAAAATATATTTTTCTAATAAAATATAGCCCTTTTTCTTTTATTTTTCAAAATAAAAGTATTGGCCCGTGAGTTTCGCATAGCCGGAGGAACCGGTAGCGAATGTGTTAACTATATTATGTTATAAAAACCAGTAAACATTTTTTTTTTCGATTTTCCCGTCAATTTTGACGAAATACTACTTTAATGTATGAAATACAAAACTTTTCGATAAAATAATTTCAGATACCGAAGTTCGAAGCATTCACATATGAATGTGTTAACTGTGCCAATATTTTTTTCGTCCAATATGTACATAGATTTACGGTATAGACATTTCTAATCGTTCTATTTGTCTAAAGGTTGTTCTGTCATTGATGTCACCTTCAGTTTTATTTTTTTACTTTTTTTTGAGAAGTGTTTGCGAATCAGTCGACTAGTCTAAAAATTAACAGTTCGCTTGTAAAGGACGCATACTATTCGATCGTTACTAATATCCGTACAAATTGTCATCTGAGTATAATGTACTCATTTGTCAAAATGAATGAGTCATCGAAAAACAACCAGGCAAACGTTCGATCGACATTATTTTGCAAGCGTTTGACACATTGCTACATACTACAAATAAAATAAATAAAATAAAAATGAATTTTATTGTTCATAAAAATTATACAGGGCCGGGATTGGCCTTATGTTATATGGCGTTTGTGCGGTGCCCTTACCTTATCGGTATTTATCCGCATTTGTGGTGTGTGTGGTGTTTATGTGATTTTTATTAATGTCTTGCTTGGGTTCCGGGAAAAAAATTCAAAAAACCGGGGCTACATACATTTATATATATATATATATATATATATATATATATACATATATATATAATATATATATATATATAATATATATATATATATATATAATATATATATATATATATATATATATATATATATTATATATATATATATATTATATATATATATATATATATATATATATATCTATCTAATATATATATATATATATATATATATATATAATATATATATATATATATATATATCTAATATATATATATATATATATATATATATATATATATATATATATATATATATATATATATATATACACATACATGCATATTTATATATACAAATTGTTCTTTTCAGATGCGGTCCGAGTTCGTAGCTTGGTCGCGACGATGCCGGTACCTCTCGAGACTAGTTCAGTGCGTTGGAAGGTCAAACACCTCTACGATTCGTGCATGGAAGTCGACAATGTCGAGGCCGACGGGATAAGACCGCTTTCCAAAAGCATTACAGAGCTCGGTGAGTCAATTACAACACAAATATGTCTATTGTTCGATTTATTGTGTACTCATATTTATCAGAGTCTGTGTCGTTCTTTTTTTTACATCGGAAAGTTTTTTTTTTTTTTGTACGACGAAAATATCTCGGCATTTTGATCAGCAGGACCTCGTTTGATATTTATTATTAGGTGCTGTATTTTTTCAAAACCGTAATCATTAAGTTCGTCGATATTTTAATGAGACTTTAAACATTACATCTAATATATATATATATACACATATTTATATGATGCGCCCTAAATCCCCAATAACTAACTAATATATATATATATATAGATATATATACTGATATATATATATATAGATATATATATATAAGTATGTATATAAATATATATATATAAGATTGTTTGGAATGCTATACTCTGAAATTTATACTTTTTCATATATATATATATATATTTATAAGAGAATACTAAAACGATATTTAAAGTAGATCTTTTCATACATAATTTTTATAACTAAATGTATTAAAACTTATTTTTGAAAGTTATTGATTTTTAAATTAATTATATAAGATATAAAGATTTTAGTCATAAAAAACTGCCAGACAAGGTTCTTTAGTATGTGAAGAAAGATGGTCGTACATCAGGGAGCCCTGAATCTTTATTATTTTTGGGACCCACCTATGTATGTATGTATATATATATATATATATATATATATATATATATATATATATATATATATATATATGTATGTGTATTTTTCATGTAATTAGCGAAAATTATTGAATTAACGAAAGAGAGAGGTGAAACAAAAGTCATGCGCTGCAAATGATGGTTTATTTTATTTTTTTTTAGATACGAGTATGTATTATAATAACTAACATTGTCAGAATAAAAATCTCAAATATTTATTATAAATTCACGTTTGTTGTATATGTGTATTTGCACAACAGAGAACAAGAACAAAATGAACAAACTGCTATACAAATAGAATAAAAGTATGTATGAATTGGAAAATTAATAAAATCATAGAACTTTAATTTTTATCACTCGGTGTGTAAAAAGTTATTTTTGGAAAATTTAAACATGAATTAGTGATTTTTAAATCAATTGTATAAGATACAAAGATTTCAGTCATAAAAAAGTGCTAGACAGCGTTTTTTAGTATGTGAACGGTCTGTACGTCAGGGAGTCTTGAATCTTTATTTTTGGGACCCACCTATGTATATATATGTATATTTATATATATATATATATATATATATATATATATATGTATATATAATATTGTATATATATATATATATATATATATATATATATATATATATATATATACAATACAATAAAGAACAAAAGAGAAAAAAACAAACCAACTACTGTACAAATAGAATAAAAATATGTATGTATTGGAAAATTAACAGATTCATAAAACTTTTTGTGCCGGACTTTTTTATCGGCATACTATGATTGCATCCTTATAAAATAACGACCCCGTTATGTCTGCTTCAACAGATAAAATAGAAAGAATAGTTACTTTCCTCCCGAATGTCCGATCGAAATTTCTTGATCGAAGATAAGTGCGAAAAATTCCTCTCGGCTTCGCAACTTATAATAAGTGGTGTAAATTTTTAAAATAGTTGTCAGAATTGGGAAAATATTAATCACGTTTTTTTCGTATATTAACTATTTTTTTAAAAGATTCGAATAACACTTTCACATACGAAATATTCTCTCATCATATAAACCAGAAGAAGTATTTCTAATCAAAAATATCCATTAATTGATAATTGATCATTTTTGATTTGTTATCAGAATGTTGAGGTATAGAAAGATTTTTGTGTTCTTGAACGCTTTGAGAATAATGGCATCGGTGTTCAAATACGCATAAATTAAATTAAAAATTGGTCAGTATAGTCAAGTTTATATTTCCTTTTTTTTAATTCTTATTGACTGACATTGTTGAATAGAACTTATTTTCTTATTCTTCTATTTTACAGACGATTTAATGAATTCTTCTCACTATGTACAAACTTATCAAAGTTTTTTTCGGATAAAAGATGTTCAATTAATGATTTTTGATTGTTTATTCTACGAATTTTTATTAGTGATACAATCATCATTAGAGTGTTCAAGTACAGAACAATCTAACATAAAGAATTAAGATCTGAGGTGCAGATTTTCGTGCACATTAGCGAGCTGATAGTGATGGCATAAGTAGTAAAAAAAAATTATAAATAATTATTTATCGAACATTTCTGATTAGAAAAACGAATTAACCGATAAGATAAAAAATCATTTATGAAAGTATTCAGATCGATTTTAAATTCACTTTTTAGAAAAATCTTTATCGACGTGGACGAAGTTGAAGTCTATCTTAAGAATTAAAATTTAATTTTGAGAAAAAGTCAAGGTTTTTGAACAAAATGGTAACTATATAGTTCTCTCTCTCTCTCTTTCTATATATATATATATATATATATATATATATATATATGTATAACTTTCGTTAATTAAGTCGTGTTTTATTCCAAAAAAGCTTTAAAAACTTTCTCTAAAACCACATATTTTATTATTTTAAATGAAAAATGTTCAGTTTTTTTCCTTTTTTAGAAGTGTTTATGTTAAAATACGGACTATTCTGAAATAAACCATTAAGATTTAAGGTACAGATTTTAATGCACATCAGCTATCCTAGCTATTTTGGAATTACTATTAATATATTAAATAAAAGTGAAATACATAATTGAATAAGTATTTTTTTTTTAATTTAAAACGCAATTAGTTATAGAAACGATATAACACCTTTCGTATGAACTTCGAATCTTGTATAACACTGTGTTTTCGTAGGACCAGTTAACCGTGCTATTTGAGGCTTAGATGTATTCTTCTCTTTATGATATGATATATGTATATATATATATATATATATATATATATATATATATATATATATATATATATATATATATATGGGCATTGCATTACAAGAATATTTTATATTGACTTTTAAGTTTAATTTTTTGTGTACTTTGTACTTAACAATAGAATAATTTTTATTTACTGTTTCTCTTTACATGTTACTTACTCTCTTACATGTTTTGATTTTTAAATAGTCGAGTAATTATTTTTCGTATAACGAATATATATATATATATATATATATTTATGTATATATATATATATATATATATATATATATATATATATATATATATAATTTAAATGCGTTCACGTTTCCAAAACTGTTATAGTATTAAATAATATGGTATTTAATAATTAATTTTTAAACTGGTTCCTTTGTTAATGGAAATGCCGTTATTTAACAATTACCTGTGATATGTATTTAATGTCATTTCGTGACTTGAGTTGCCTACACGTCAGGTAGATTATACTATCTATTTATCTATTTATCATTCGTTATTTTTAGAATACAGAAAATATTTATAACAAAGCACATAAATAGGAAAGTTTTGGTTTGGACATTAAAAAAGTTATTTTAATGCATTAATTCTCCCTATCTCTATCTCCCTTTTTCTCTCACACACACACTTTATATATATATATATATATATATATATATATGTGTGTGTATATATATATATATATATATATATATATATATATGTGTGTGTATATATATATATATACATACATACATATATGGATATATTGATTTATTAAAAATATGTTTCTAGAAATCGATTAAAAAAGATATTCAGTCTTCGTTAATAAATGAAATAAATATCTGTCGGTACTTCTCTTTAAATAATACATTTTTTCAATATTTAGACAAAGAAAATTAAAAAAAAACAATCCTAAATAATGAATTAAATGAAGAGACAAAAGTAAAATACTTGAAACTGCGAGAAAAACTTAATAGGAAAATATAAAACGTTGTGCATGAATTGTCAGCACATTTATAGAAGAACATTTATTAATTATCGAAATTCTTTCTATATAATCTTTTTAGAATCGGTCAATGTTCTAAAATTTTAGATAATAATTATAGTATAATATTAATTTGAATCTTTTTTTAGATAACTCTTAGGCGAGAATATAATTTTCAAAATTTACTCAGTAGATAATTAATAATTTCAATTCGATTTTTTTTAAACATGTGCTCCTGTTAGTGGGCTGTCCTGATAGTAGACTCTTAGATGATCTAAGAGATCAGAGTATCAGATAACGTGTAATTAATAATATTGTATGTGTATATAGTATATATATATATATACACACACGAGGGTCGTTTGATAAACATGGTAAAAAAGCAAGTTAAACACGGTTTTTGGAAAAAAACGATTTTATTTTTCCACATAGTCTCCATTGAGAGTTATACACTTGGTCCAGAGAGTCTTCAAAATACGCATTGACGGTGATTGACGGAGATGAGATCCTCATTCGACGAGAATTTCTTCCCATTGAACCGAATTTTCATGTTTGGAAAGAGGAAGAAGTCGTATAAGGTCAAGTCTGGAGAATGGGGTGAATGAATGGAGAATGGGTGAATGGGGTGAATCAACTCTAAGCATAATTCGTACAATTTTGTCATTTCAACGGTCGATTTGTGGAACGGCGCTTTGTCCTGCTGAAAGTACTTTTTTGTACGCCAATCTTGACCGTCTTTGTTTCAGCTCTTCTTTCAAACGATCCAATAATGGTGCATAATATGCTCCTGTTATCCTTTTTACCTTCGTTAAGTAGTCGATCATGATGATTCCTTGGGAATCCCAAAAAAACAGTGATCATCACCTTCCCAGCCGACAAAACTGTCTTCGCTTTCTTCGTCGCACTTTTAACAGTTATTGTCCACTGTTTTGACTGTTACTTCGACTCGGGTGTATAGTGGTGGATCTATATTTCATCCACGGTGACGAATCGACGCAAAAAGTTCTGCCGGTTTTTTCCATTTTCGCGGCAACAGCTACAATGCTGGCTTCAAACATCTGTAGAACGTGAACAACGCGTCGCTTTTAACTGAAATTTCACTTATGCAAGTTTGAAAAGTGTCACTTGATAGCCGTGACGTTACTAAATGAATGGTGGAGCCATATCATAGAAATTTACCAAACTTATCAAACGACCCTCGTGTATACATACATACATATATATATATATAAATATAAAATTATAAAACACCTCAATTCACCTTTTATTTACATCAAAATCGCACATTGTCATTTTCACTCTGTTAAAGTCAGGTCGGTGAACTGTGGTGTGAAAATTGGCTTATGAGAAAATCATAAAGCTTTTTTCAATACTTCAAAACAGATTATTTCCGTATTCAATATACTTACTAACTTATTTTCTACTAGATTTCCTATTTCGTATAGAGATATTTTTTATACGTCGGTTATAATAATCCAAATATAAAACAAATATATTCATTGGCCCTTATAGAAACTATTCCAAATATAAAGTTATAACAAATATTATAATGATTGTATAAGACATTCTTATACGTTTTAATGAAAGAAGAATGTGGAATTAAGCATTAATCACAGTATGTAAAATACAGCTGCATATTTAAAGGATATTTCTTTTTTTTTAAATGAATTAATCGTTGTATCAAATGATTTATTTTACTTGCGATGTTAAATGATCGATTCGAATGTCTGATTTTTCTCCAATCCTGTACAGTTTTGTTTACTCCTCGTACATTATTCATACTTATACATTCGAATCGGGCCATAAATCAAATCACAAGAGTTAATTAGATTGTTAATGTAATATAATTAATCTATTATGTATTCTAAATATTAACATTTCGAAAATCTTCCGACGAACACACCGTGATCTGTTTTATATCAGAGTCCATGACATGAAAAACATGTATGATTGATGGATTAACGGTCGGTTTTCTTCGTCGTCGCGATAACGAATGACACGTCATCCTGTTGTCAGCGACGTGCACACAACTTTTTCGAACCGACCGTACAAATAGTTACATGAAAAAAAAATACAAAAAAAACAAGTAGAATATTTGAAGGCGTAAATAGTTGATTGTTGTTTGTGTGTTTTTTTTTTCGTTTCGGATAAACCGTGGCTGTAAAATGTCAGATAACGTTTGGCCCACTTTCGTTTTTTTGATGCCGTAGGTCATCTTATTTATTATTACTATTATTGTGAATGCACTTCTGTCTGTTATATAAACTGCGATGCAATTTTATCGATATTATTATTAATGATTCTCGCCGTTAAACAGTACGAACGGCATGACTTACCGATGATTACTCTGTACGTATTTCTGTTTCTCGATCTAAACGGATCTTGTTCTACAGTATCGCGTGTGATTTATTTATTACACACATGGGGCATATTTAAGAAGTGAAGAAGTCCTTGATCGATTGCACACAGCTATTTATTTCGGTTAAGTGTACGTTTTGATCAGACGATGCTTTTTTCAAGCTGGACGAACGATTCATATTCCATGTCTTTGACTTTTGACCGAGATATTTTTAATAAGTTCTTTGTGCCAATTTTTTATTTCATTCTGTTTGTATAATTACAATATGATCTCTTCTCCATTTAGTACGTTATATATGCATATCTTTTAGAATATAGTGTGCATATTGAACATCCACAACCGTACACAAAGAGTTGGTATAGAAAATGCGCTCTCAGATAAAACTTCAATGATTTCAGTGTTCTGCCAGGATACCAATACGTGTAAAAAATAATTCCGTGCCTTTAAATTCATCATAACTCATCAATCATAACTCTGTTTTCAATTAAAATATTTCCTCGTCATTTTAGAATTTTGAAAAGCCAATCCTTACATTTAAAAACATTAAATATTTTGCCCAAGCAGTTAATATAACCTCACAAAACAGTAATGAGTACGATAGCGTCCAAAAAGCAGCATAGGAGAGACGTTGCATGCTTTTTGTATTCCAGGCGGAAGCTGGAAATGATTTGTTCAGCTTTGAAAAAAGATGTTATGACACATGAAAGATGAAAAATGTGTTACAAACAGTGAAAGAGATCCGGAAATGCATTACGACTCCATCTATTCAAAGACGCCATATTTTTTTGTGTCAACGTATTCGTCAAATACCAGATAGTTGGATCAAATTTATATAAAATAATGGATGATATCTTGAGGATTGAAATGTCCATTTTTTTGTAAACATTCATTTTCTATAAAAAAGCACCGAATTAATTTTCACACCATATACGTTGATAATACGTTTAGTTTAATTCGCCCCCTGTTTTTCATATTATTTACTAACGAGCTTCTAATATCTGTTCAAAAAAATCGTCTTTTTGTCGATGACAGTTTTATAGAAAATCGAATTAAAGGAAAATAGATGATAGGTCACAGTACAGTTTTTGTTTACTGGAGATTTTTCAGCACTCTGACTCCCTGAAGCTGATGGCATCGTCATTGAAATGCGTATAAGCAATTCATTGAATATTTCTGAGCAGAAACATGTTTTTCGGTTTATGGGATGAAAAGAGAATTCATTTGTAGAAGAAAATCGATCTGTAAATAAGAAAAACTATTCTCTTCATCTTCTGTTCTGATTATTTTATGTACGAGGGGAGTCAACATGTTAATTACTCTTTTTTTCATCGTGTGTTAAAAGGAGATGTCATCAAATTATACTATTTTCCAACATACGTTCACTGTAAATACTTCAACCTATAATTAGTGTCTTGATACCTTTAGAAAAAAAGTATTTTGGTCGTTTGTGTAGCTACTCATGCACTATCTAATATAATGTATTTTTTCATCCGACCTGAAAGATTTTTTGTGTATTGTCTTTTTGAGTGATCTGACGATGTGATAATCACTAGGAGTGAGATATGGCGAGTACAGAGGATGAAGGAGACACTCAAAATGCAATCGTTGCATTGTTAGTATGGAATCAAGTTTTGTTATATTAAAACAAGATTCCATTACTTGTTATTGTGGACTTGATTGCTGATTAGAAATGATTATTGGGTCAATCTAAGTGTTCTCCCTGGATACGTGGCGCTCGAAATTTAAGCCTCATTCGTCCCAGAAGAGAGACAGCATCACTTTCCATCCAGATGACTGTGTGTGGAACACTCTTTGTTTTGACGAGGAAATATGATTCCCAGTGGCATGTTATAGCTTCACGGAGCTCAGGCAAATTTGAATTAGAGGACCCAATGTACAGTGTTGTACTACAATAATGAGTTTATAAAAGATTGATTTGCCTTCCTACCCCGTTCGTGTTGTGTTGTTCCTTCGTTCACAAGCAAATCATTCAACAATACAGAATTTATACAGTGATACGAATTCTATCAGTTTTGATGAAACTATGTAGTACTTAATATATAATTATTTTAATTTTTATGAATTATCGATCTTAGAAATTTAGAGATTGAATCTTTAAAGCAAAAGAAAATATATAAATCGTAATTGAAGAATGATTTCACTTCCTTTACAACAAGACCCAGACAATTGGCCTTTTTGCTCATAGACTAACGCACCACTGATGGTGCCACTCCTTGCTCACTTTAATGATTTGTGGCTAGTGGTATTGAAAGCATGTTTTCATCTCCAAATTTAATTTTTTTTAGAAAGCCATTATCTCGATTTCATAACACCATAAATGTACCTGACAGGTGGGGCATGAGTGGTTCTGACACGACCGAACTAATTTTTTTTGTAGAGGAATTCAAAGACTAGTTAAGCGTTGGAGGACTTACATTGAACGAAATGGACACTGTTGAAAAATTCTACAACTGTATGACTCCTTGTAATACACGATGAAAAAAAGTAATAATTGTGGTTTTCATTTGATCGGTATTGTATTTTTAAATATGCAGTCATGTGTGCCAGGCCCGTAGTCAAGAGGGGCCAGAGGGTAATTTACCCTCCTTGCTTGCCCCGTTTGCCTCCCAATAAAATCTCCTATTTTGTGAGATTTGAAAATCATGGAGAAACATTGTAAGAATCTTCTTAATGGATTTACCTTGATGATTAAAAACGTTTCAACGCCCGAAAAAAATTATTTCTATGACCGCCCTTCCACCTACAACGCGGAAATTACAACTATATTAAATTATTATTTTAAATCGAGAAGAACTTCTTTGTTATTTCAAAAACTTGTAATTTGTTTTAATAATTTGACATAATATGAATTATGTAACTTTTTTTCAATAATATTTTTCTCCAAAATAGATGTCTTCTTCATATAGATTTCATTCCAGGTACGAGGTTAAACAATCTTGACATAAAAAAAAATTTCCCTCTCAAAAATTCCGTTTGCTCCCTCTAATATGACAGTCTGGCTACCGTCCTGATCTGTACAGATGTACTTTTTTCAATCATTTATTGTCTTTCGAACAAACCTAAACTAAATATTGAAAAAAAAAAACGTTCTCATATATGAAAGAACATTTTTTCTGCCCAAATTTTTTCCTTCGAGCGAAGCACTCGGATCGAAAAAGTTTACCTACTGATCTTTACAAAACCGGTCACCGTCGAAACATTTAATTAAAATTATGTATGAAATTCACCTGATGAACAAAGTATCCGTGTGATGTAACTTTAACGCAATGTAATCTAAATGAAGAGAATGGGGAAAAAAAACCCGTCACCTTTCAATTATATTCTACAAAAATTGACCTTTGACTTGACCTGACGTCGAAATGTCACATGGCATTCATATAACTATTGAAATCGATTGCCAGATTTAAATTATCTATAAATGTATACCTATATATATATATATATATATATATATATATATATATATATATATATATATATATATATATATATATATATATATATATATATATATATATATGTTTAGTGATAATCGATGACGACGTACGTGCCTTCAATTATCATCGATAAGACAATACAGTGTCTCACGGACCGAACATGTATTTATACTTAACCGATATAGCACCTTTCTATTTACCTGGAGGCGTTGGACTGAAAAAGGAAAACAGCGTCTACGATTCCGACATATGAATGAGTGTAGCTTTATTGGATGGTCATCTAGAAGAAACACTCGAAGAATTGTATGTGGGTAGTCGGTTGTCAGGATTGTTTGATTTAGTGGTGTCTCGATGATCATTTATGTATCTTCTTCTATGCATTCTTGTTTCGTTTTGATAGACGTTGGAGATACTTAATGAAATATTCAAAACCTGAATGGGTATTGTGTAGACTATTCGATAGTTTAACGATTAGTCTGATGATCCGGTCGAATTTTTCAATGATACCATCGTTTTGATGCTCGATTGAGAGGAGTTCAAACAGATTTTATTGTATGATTGTAGGTTAAGATAACAGAATGATTGAAATTTCAGCTTTGTAAGAGATGAGGTGTAATTAAAAAAATACATTAAGGACACTACCGTACCAAATATTTTTTAAGCAATTTGTTTTCATTTACTAAAGGCCGGCCTGGTACTAATTTCTAATGGCCTGTGTAGCAATCTAGAAAAAGAGTTGTCAGTTACTAGCAGATCAAGTAAAATGAAAATATACTTGTTATTTAAAATAGATTCACTTGCATTTAATCCTTATATAATTGGGACATTATAATTCTTTGATATTTATTTAAAATTTTGAATTTTACTTGATCTACTCTTTACTGAAAATTGATTTTCTTCAAATGACTATACAGGTTATTAAAATTGAGTACTGAACCGACTACTGATAAACGAAAACAAATTGTTTAAAAAAACAATCCGTACGCTAATGTCCTTAATATATTATTTTTAATCTGTATATTACCTTTAAATAAAAAATGAGACAAGTGAAAAATTATGATATGAATAATATTTTAATAATAAAATTAAAACAATCCAGGAATGATTTTTTTTTCACCTCACAAATCTTAAAAAAATCTTCTGAGATACAGAAAAGAAAACTGATATTATAATTGTATGTTATTATACATAAGATCCTGTTAATACGTTGTTCTGGTCGTCTTCACCCTTTTAGATTAGTTGGGTGTCTATTTTTCATTATTATGTGTATCAATATAACGCACAGAAATAAAGATTTCATAGATTTTATTACCAGTAAGTTTTTTTTTTAGAAAAAAGCTTTTTTTTTTGGTTTGTTTTCTTTAATAACTTCTTTTGCACTCCACAAACTGTAAGTTACATCAAATATAGCAACAGTGTCAGAACTATAAACTATGTGTCCTTGTGTGCCGTTCTCCAGTACAAATTCTGACCTGAAAACAACGAAGTAACGATCAATAATGATTTATTTAACATTTTTAATTGAAAAATTGTTTTATGGTTGGCGAGATGGAAAAGGAATTCATTCGTATAAACGAGTTTAATGATAGTTTTAGAACAGTATCGTGAAATATTTTATTGTATATTTTTTTATTCGAACTAAAGGGCTCCGCTTCTGCTTGCCTCGCTTTCTAACCGTCAGCGGGTGAGGAGTTTCGCCCCCGCTTGCTAATGCTTATTCCTTTCCATAACAAATAATAGAAATTAACAAAGTCACACACACACAAATAATCTGTATGAAATGTAAGTTGTAATTTTTTTATTGGAAAAGTTTATAAAAATTAACAACAAAATACAATGTTAAAACGTGTAACAATTTTTTTTACTCTAAAGCTTTAATGAATGCAATGTTTTAAATAAATTTCTGATGAGTTTTACACTGAAATCGTATACCCTATTTCATTGTATATCGTGAAACAGAATACTGTTCAAGTGACTGATATCGACCAATTAGAGAACGAATAAATATCACGGGATCAGTATCACTGGATCACTTTTATAATATAGAAAGCTCATAATAGATTTGTTATTCGTATCATACCATATCAAACCATGAAATAATTTTCTGGTTCGAAATGTTGAATAAATCGTTACTGATCATTAATATGGTCTTCAGAGCACCAATACAAAAAAATCTATAGATTTTCTTGTATCTGATCGCTTTCAGGATTGTCGTTTATATTTTCAGAAAAACATTTTGTAGTTTTTGATGAGAAAGAAACAATTCATTTGTGAATGTGAAGTTAGCCGTTTCTGTATTGTATTAGGGTGGTAGGAAATTAATTGCTGTCTTTGTTTTCTGCATTTTAACTTTATTTTTTTCAATCAATGTGTCATTTCGTCGTATTCATGTTAATATCATTTTAAAATTCACTTTTCGGTCTCTATTTTGGTAAAATCGACTTTGATTTTATTATTAATTTTGATTCAAATTGGGGTATTGAATTAAAGATGAAAAAGAAGCAAATAAAAGCAATTTGTTGGTATGAATTCAAAACGGGCGGTAAAGCAACATAAACTGCCCATAAATTAAACGATGCGTTTAGTGTGGGAAACTGTTAAGGACCGTACGATGCAATGGTGGTTTCAAAAATTTTATTATGAGGACGAGAGTCTTGAAAATGAAGATGATCGAAGAACATTTTTGTTCAGTTCATAACGACCAACTGAAAGTGTCAGTTGAATCAGAACCACGCACAATAATTCGTGAACGTGCACAAAAATTAGACTTTAGTCATTCAACAGTTCTGGATCACACATGGAAAAATATATTTGAACTTGAAGGTCATAACCCGCAATTATTTTTATACTAACATAATATTTTTGGTCTGATTTTTGATATTTTTGTAGAATAAATTCCCATATTACACTTTAATTAATTAATATTTTAATATCAATCACTAAATTATACAAAAATTAAAATTTTAATTGTATTTTTTGAAATTTTTGATCCTGTCAGTATGATATCCTAATTATTTCGTCCTTTCGAATGAATTATGTAGCTGTTATTTACTACTAGTTTTGGTATTGTACTATCCTAGAGTCAGAATATCTACTTAAAAATCTCCTAGAAGTGAAAACAGAAGAAGAGAAAATCTGAAAGGACTAAGATCATTAGTATAATTACAGAATTTATAATAAGATATCAGTATTTTGTGATTAGTTTTTTTAAGTGACACGCAGGTCGTCATATTAGACATTTTCTTATTAAACTTTATTCCATGCGAACTTAAACAGATCATCTTTCCTTGTATTAGATTTTCTATTGTAAGTTTAGTGTATATTTTTGTTGTACATTGATGTTATTTTCATAAAAAAAATAAAGATAAAATAGATGTTACACTTGAGAATGTTTTTAGATAAATAAAAAATAAAAACCAGGTGTCACCATTTTTTTTGAGAGGGCCACATAAATACATGGAAAGTGTTATGCGGGCCGGATTTAAAAGAACATCTATTTTATTTTCCTATAATTATACATAGCCTACTTAGAAATGAATAAATGTAAAAGTTTTTATTCGTGAGAAATTAAAAGAATGCAAATATATCAATTATATGCAACAATAATTAAACACGGATAAGTAAAGGTTGCTTTTCAAGAAAATAAAGCATTTCTATTTATTTACATGCACGGTTTTAAAAAAAATACCTCAAGAATCAAGATGGTATCAAATCAGTACCTCAAGAATGACATGAGTATTAAAAAGCATTAATGTGAAGCATAAGCCTAGCCTGCTTTGTTGACCTTTGAATTATTTCTTCAATATTTGGTGTCAAGTTTGAAAAATCTATGTTTAAAAAATCTTTCAAACGGATATCTGTCAATCTTGAGCGGTTTTTTGATTTAATATACTTCATTCTGGAGAATGTTTGGTTCACAAATATGCGTGATACCGAATATGGAGATCATTTTCTTTGTAAAATTCTTGATATTGCTGTAATTACTTTCTGGCAACAAAGATAGAACCTAATTAAATTTTCATTTTGAAATAGTGATTTTAATCTAACATCAGTTTGCAAATCTGTTAACTCTACTTGCATATTTGCATCATTAATAATTGTTAACACCAAAATAAATGACAACATTAACACCAACGGGATTTTGAAACAAAATAAAAGAATTTTCATGTCCGTAAAAATCTTTAAAGCGGTTGTTCAGTTCATTTGGTATCAAAATAATTTTATCAACACAAAGATTGATATAACAATTAAACTCTGTCGACATATTTTTCCATAAATAGTTAAAGTATGAAATATGCTATGGATACCTGTATATAATATTCAGTGTGTCCGGGGGCCACATAAAAACATTTCTTTGGCAGTAGTTTGGGTACCTCTCGTCTAAACCATTATAATTTCATATTAAAGAAAAACATGGACTTGTGAAACGATCCATTTCCAAATTTAGAAACTCTATTATCTGTCGTTTAGATAAAAACTACTAAGAAAGTCATGAATGCGAAAAATTCTGCTATAAATTTAAAAAAAAAATCGAGCCGAAATGGAAGATAATGAAATGAGTCGAAAGATAATGGAAACATTAACTGAGATTCACAGAGCACTTGATACGAATTGTGAAATTTATGTTCGTTTTGTTTTGTAACAGTGAATGTATTATGTTTCGATGACATCTATGATTTTGTTAAGCGAATTAACATACCGTATTGTGTGTTAGTCATGGTTCGTTTGCCTTTTTTAAAATTCTCTATTTATTTAAAAATAATGTCCGGACGGTATTTGCTCCACAAATATTGAAACGAACTGTCGAGATTGATGATGATGATGATGGCTGTAATGATGATTATGATTGGACATACACAGTTACCTAAAAAAAAGTAAATGTATCTCCTAATATATATATATATATATATATATATATATATATATATATATATATACATATGTCAAGGAAATTTATTATGAAAATATAAGGATATTTCACTGTGTGTGTTGTTAAATATCGTATACAGTTTATTTAGCCTTTTAAGTTTTTTAATTACAGGCAAATTTATTTGTTTTCTTGCTAATTGACGACGGTAATTATTTGTATAATTTCGTTAATTAATTTGGATAGTCTGAAAGTAGATTTTTAGTGTTTGTTAATTAAATAAATGAATTGATGAAATGTAGGCAGATTGTTTTCTCTTAAAGATGTAATTATGTTTATATATGTATACATATATACATATATATATATATATATATATATATATATATATATATATATATATATATATATATATACACATGAAGGTGTGGTAAAAATTAACACAGTCTTTTATAATTGCGCAACTTAAAAAAAGAATTAACATCGTTTTTCCGTAGTGAATCCAATGGTATTTTTCAAAGGACAGTTTAGAAACAAATAGTAAAATAAAATAGTAAACAGATAAATAAAAATGCATATTAATATCTTTTATTACTTAATTGGAAAGAATGTCTAGAAATGAATATACAGGCCGTACATTTTAGAGTATTTGTTTATAATTTCGAAAAAAATAATATGACTGCTATTTAACGGTTTTTATCTTTTGCAATTTAAACGTTTATCTTGTTGGTGATATTAATGATTATTTTTAGAATTAGTTTTAGCAATTTCAGTTGATATGAGTTGGTATCTTGTGATAGGATCATTGTAATATAATTATCTTTATTAGGTGTTGATGAAAATGTAATAACTGTTAAGATAGGCTGATAGGGTAGGAAAAATACCATGTGTTTGATATACTTTGTATTGTTAATCTTTTTCTCGTCTAATATTTAGAATACTCATGAGAAATTAATTATTTTAAAATAAAAATCAAATGGACGCTTTTAGATTTTGATTTTTAAACAATAAACTGCAGGTTTCAATTCTTGTCTTAATTAAACCGTATAAGCCTTCAGCAATAAATAATTATGCAAAATGTTATTTTGTTATATATGAAGCAATAACTAAAAATGGTAACGTCAAAACTTAATAAATGTCAAGAAAATACAGTTGTCCGTTTAACATCTGTGAAATATAACCTTTTAAAAAATTGTGTTCCTATTGGAAACCCCTTTATATATATATATATATATATATATATATATATATATATATATATACTGTATGTATATTTGAGATTTCATATCTAGATGGTTCGAAAGTCATTCAACAATAGTATTTTTTCAATCAAATTCTCTCCATTCTTCCAAAACTGCGAATATAAATAATTTTCCAGACTTCCAAACAACACACTGATTAACTGAACATAACTCCAATAAACTGCACACAAAAACATATACGATCGATAAATTCCGTTTATTATTTTTACCAAACCGTTCAGTATAGCTCGAAAAAAAAATTAATGAATTCTTATCGACCAAAGAACTGTCCATATGTGTATGATCGAACACCAGTTCGATTCGAACGACATTTAATGCTAATTAGATTAACACCACCGGCCGTATATCTGTCTATATATAATTCGATTATTATTCGACCAGCATCTCGAATCCGACCAATTCACCCGGAGCGATATTTCTTTTTTTTTCTACTGATCTGTGTATCGCAAATCGTCCGTTCAAATACCATTTCAATGCGGCGATTTGTACCTTGTCCGTACGCCCACGCCGGGCTTGTCCATACGGCCAATAATTCATATGAAAACGATTTGACCAATTTATCATGTCGTTTGAAGATGCCACCGTTTTCAGCACGCTTCTCTCTCTCTCTCTCTCTCTCTCTCTCTCTATATATATATATATATATATATATATATATATATAAGCATTTTCGTGTCTTCACTGACCTGTGTATGTCTTATATGCCCTAAATCTGTTTGATTCATTGCATTCGTTATGTAATGATTTTGCAATTGTGATTTATTTGGTACGATTGTACGATTATATTTTGTTTTATACGTGAACATTAGACAAATATGTACATACACTTACACACACAAGTATTTTACTGTGTAATATAAAGTTGTTTTTATAACATGAATGTCAGACTAAAATTTTATTTATTTATTTTTCTGTAATTGCACACGTTCAAATGACTCGCTTTTTTAGTCCAGCTGGACGTTCTTATCTTTTATCATTTTATGATTTCATTACTTGTACTTGCATTTAATCTAGAATCATATCTCGAACGTGCAGTCGATTTATGTAAATTAAATTTAATAATATGACAATTCAGAAATAAATCGATTCACCATGAACAGACTAATAAATCATTTCGAATAATGCATGTATGTACTTGAAAACATTATAACAGTTATGAAATTTCACACAGACATATATATATATATATATATATATATATATATATATATATATATATAAAAGATCGAATTTGTTTAACAAATGTACACTCTCTCGAGAAGAAAGTAGACTGTTTGATTTGATAAATGTTAAGTAATCTTGAACATCTTCATTAATAGTAATCTTCCGATGATGTCAATCTATATAAACTAAAATAACGTGACGACATAATAAACTGGAATTAAACTTATCTTTACTATTTTTAGTATTTGTTTTTGAAAACTTGTTAAGTTCTGAATGCCATTTAAAGTGTAGAAGTGAAGTGTTAAATGTCATATAGAAAGAATTAACTAGTTTAATGTTTTTTTTCTCGCTGTGAGATTACTTTTCAATATTTTCATATTAAGTCAATTTAAATTTATAGTCTTTTATATTTGTTATTATATAAAATTCTAATTTAATTTGATTTAACAGTCAAAAGGAGGGACGTCCGTTATGCATTAATTTTGAGACATTTTCAATTTAGATTGGTAGAAAAATAATTGCGGTTCATGACCTACATATTCTTATACATTTTTCTCTTTTTTCATTTTCCTAACTGTTCTAAGTGGTCCAGAACTGTCGTGTAACTAACGCTTAACTTCTATTGAAGCTCTTGAATTGTTGTACGTGGTTCTAATTCAACTGAGTTGGTGGTTGTGAACTGAAACAGGATCCCCACGATCTTCTTCATCTTCAAGGCTCTTATTCCCACGACGAAATTTTTGGAACCACCATTGTACCGTACGTTTCTTAACACTGTCCGCAACAAAAGCATCGTTTAGTTTGCGAGCACTTTCTGTTGCTATACCACTCGTTTTGAACTCATACAAAAACATTCTCCATATTTAATTCAGTAGTCCGATTTAAAGCAAAATTAATAATAAAACCAAAGTCGATGTTACCAAAATACAGACCGAAAAATGTAATTTAAAATGATATGATTACGATGAAATTACATTTGATAAAAATTGAGGTTAAAAATTCAGAAAATATAAATCGCAATTATTTTCCTACCAGCCTAATAATAAACTCTAAACTAAATGCTGTTAATATCGAATCAAGTTTTATTTAATAACTATTTACAATGAACAACAACAATTATGACAGTATCAAATAATGAACTTTATTTATATAATAATAAAAAAGTACAATATTATCTAAAGAATGACCGTTCATTCACAACAAATTCACTGTTACAGTAGAATAAATTCTTGTCAAAAAGAAAAAAAAAACAGAAAGTCTTCTCTGTATAAAAGTATTCAGATTTAATCAATTTATTCATCACTCCCACTCACGTTCAGTGAAAGATGTTATTATTTTTTTCTGTCATATTTAGATCAGGTCCAAGAAAGAAAACCATACATCTGCATCTGTTTTACATCAAGTGATATATATATATATATATATATGTATACATATAACATTTCTAATATTACACAAGCGAAATGTATTTTCTTTTAATAACTTTCAAGTGGATCTTCAGTCATCACAAAGAACAGAATAAATTTATTCAAGAGGTGTTAAAATTAGATCGAATGCAGTAATTGCGAAAGACGGTTTTAGATTCATTGCTTAATGGAATCTTTAAGTATGCTATTGGTTTTATAGACTGATTAATTTAATTATTTTAACAAATACATACACGTATTTATTTATAGATATGCACTTCTCTCTCTCTCTCTCTATATATATATATATGGTTGGTAGAAAAATTTGCGGTTTATGACCTTCAAATTCACATACATTTTTCTCTTTTTTGATTTTCCTACCTGTTTTAAGTGGTCCTGAACTATTGGATGACTAATACCTCACTTTTGCGCAAGCTTTTGAATTATTGTGTGTGGTTCTAATTCAAGTAACGACTTTAGTCGATTGTTATGAACGGAAGAAGGACACCCTTCTCGTCCTCAGCATGAATTTTTTTAACCACCATACTTTCTTTAGCAGTACCCACAACAAAAGCATCGTTTAATTAACGACCAGTTTCTGCTCCTTTTCTATCAGTTTTGAGCTCGTACACAAAATTTGCTCTTGCTTGCTTCTTGTCCGTCTTTAATTCAGTAGCCCAATTTAAAACGAAATAATAAGAGCAAAGTCGATATTACCAAAATACAGAACGAAAAATGCAGTATAAAATAGTAGTATCATGAACACTATGAAATGACACTTTTATTGAAATGAAGGTTAGAATTCAGAAAACAAAAACCGCAATTATTTTCCTGCCAACCTACTTTATTTATATATACAAACACACACACACATTGTTTTCTTTATTTTTACAAACAGTAGCATACATTTGATTTTAAACTTTTGATATTTTTAAAGTTTTAATAATATTAGATAAAAAAAGTCGAGCCTAGATTACTATTAAAATGATTTAAATTTTCAAAGTATACATTAAAGATTTTGATTATTTTATATATATATATATATATATATATATCTAATTACTATCAGAACACTAATCCGTGGATGGGGAGTCAAATCAGGTGAGTTTAACTGAGCTGCTGAACTTTTATTATTAATAATTTCAACTTAAAGTTCGAGACGCCCTAAAACTCCAACAACTAACCAATAACCACCGACTCAAATGATATTGGTATATATTTGTACGAATATGAAACATGTGGTGGTATCTAATTATTGGAGACAGACTGAGTTAAGAATTTATTCTCTCTGAAACGGATTAAATTGTTCTTCTATTTAAGTCAAAACTTTCATAACATTGATCGGTTATAAAAGTGAGTGTAGATGTTATTAATTAAAATTAATTACTTAAAGAAATTTCATTGAAGATGTCTGTTTTATTGTTTGATATATAAAATTTGTATATATATATATATATATATGTGTGTGTGTATGTATATATATATGTATATATATATATATATATATGTGTGTGTTTATATATATATATATATATATATATATATGTATGTATATATATATGTATATATATATATAAATACATGCATTTGTGTAAAAAGAAAGAGAGATACACTTAATGACATTTTAATTATCTGAAGATAACGCAAACATACATTTATAAGCATGTACGTTTCACATACACAAGATTCTTAACATATTTATTATAGGGGCCTGTTCTTGGACGCCTTTGGTCATTTTGTAAGGCGTGGCTGCAAACTACTCGCTCTTTATAATTCGATAACGGCAAAATGGAGTAATTTCCTACAGACAATCGACGTGTATTGGTTATATAATAGACATCAGACCGATTCTAATACATATGCATGAACACACATATATGTATATAGGCATACACACACACTCATATATATATATATATATATATATATCCATACTATTATTAAAATGTATGAATCAGTGATACTGGTTTAAATGTAAATAATCTGTATGCGTGTGTTTAAGTTTTTTATGCAAAATATTTGCTGGTTTTTTTTCATTTTCAAATTTCGTAATACAAATAAAATCTTAATAGTTGGATTTGTAAGATGTTAGGATAGAAATGTGTTGTAATTGTTACGTACATTGTCTGTGATTGTATTTTTTGATTTATTTTAGCGGATCAGATGTATATCTTTGATTGTATACTTGGCTTATGGGAGTGGCGTTACAGTTTTAAGAACATACACACACATGAATACTTATATATATATATATATATATATATATGTAAGTAAGATAGTTAAATACTCTGGTCTGAAAATTGTGCAGTTTTTTAGTTTTTTCAATTTTTAATGCCAATAATTGTCTTTCATTATTATTCTTAATTTATTACTTTTGTATTCTATGTTTTATTTTACAAAGATTAATATAAATTATAATGTTTTAACATTTTTGATTCAATTTTGAGATTCTAACGAATTCGTTTTATTTATGTACCATTCTGTATTCATATTTTTGTGATACTTTGATACAAATTCTAGTTTTATGCTCCTTCTTTCTTAAATAAATCTTTGAATCAATTATGAAGACAAAATATGATAGAAAAATGTTACTATCTGTTGAAAGGAGATGAACAAATAAATTAAACAGAATATAGGTAATATATAGGTTATAACGTATAGGTAAAATGTCTGAAAAAAACGGTTAACATTTTTCAAACAATATTTTCATTTTTGTAAATACTTTTTCATGTACAGTGGTATCAGGCTATTATGATCAGTTAAGGACTTGCAATTCTTGATAACAATAACCGGCTGATAACATTAAACAGACGATACATTTTTTTTCATTATTGAACACAATTTATCACAAACAATTATGACATTTGTACAATTTGAATTTATCATAAACTCTACACTTTATACAATATTAAATTTTTATGTATGCTACATTTCTTATAAACAACTCTTTTTGAAAACAACATAAAATTTATTTGTAAAACTTTTCAAGTGTTTTCTGTTGTTTTTCTGCACCGACTGATTGATAACAATAGTCGATTGATAACATTATCCATGATTAAAATAACCGAATTTCACTGTATATATATATATATATATATATATATATATATATATATATATATATTTAAAAAAGTGTTTAGTACTTAGATATAGAATATAATTAATTATACAATTTGTGAATTAATTTATTTTTTAAATTGTACTGCAATATTTAAAATCGTTATAAGAATTTTAACACACAAACCTCTAAAATAAAATAATACATTATGGAATAAGAAGAATGAAATTAAAACTATTTTTTTAACAAATTTAGCATCCAGTGACGGATTTATTTCTCTGTATTATTAAGAATCTAGTATGTAGCCAGTCAAAATTGGCAGAAAAATAGAAAGAAACATAGAAAGAAAAGACTTTAATGGTTTTTACAACATAATATATTTAAACATAAAGAACAGCTAAGAACGAAACATAACGAATTTAACTTGAAACCTATGAGCTGGAAAAGTAAACATTTATCCTGTCACTTTATCATGTGGACAAAGTGACGAGAAATATGGGTCTATATTTATATATATAAATTTCATTTTCTTCAAATAACTACAGAACATTTAAGTTATTAGCATATAAACTGATATGAAATTACTGTAAATATTGAATTGTATAATTCGATATTATAGAATTTAACATTTTTCTGTCTTATTTCTGAAGCTAAGGTGCAATATATATATATATATATATATATAAATAAATGTGGATCAATACTTGTATCAAATATTATAATAAAATAGTACAATTGTGTTATATAATTGACAGACTTGCAATATCCGTTAGAAAATATTTAAAATCACCTACTTAATGCACACACACAATTTGAATAAATAGATTCGTAATTGCTTTTATTACTTAACAGGTCTTATTAAGAAATCACCGAATCGGGAAATCTCAAATAAAAAAAAGCGCATGGCCTAAAGGGAACTCGCTGTGACCTGATCGACAGAAATTTAATTTCCTTGGATATAGGCATTACATGTATATATATATATATATATATATATATATATATATATATATATATATATATATATATATATATATGTGTGTGTGTGTGTGTGTGTTTATATTATATGATATATGTATGTATTTATATATAACTATTTGTTCATTCTCCGTCTATTTTCGTGAGAAAAAATAGTATCATTCAACAAATCACAACGGAAACCACGTCTCTCTTTCGCATGTGTGTTTCTGCCTGTGTTTGTATGTTTGGTAACATCATATGAATTGTTATTTACGATTTTTATTATATACTCTTCTTTAATAATTACAGCACGTAATACGATAGTGGTATAGTGAAAGTGTATCATACTTTTGCATGTATATAAGTATGTATACATATATCTATATATATATATATATATATATTTATTGTTCATGTGTGTTGTACGAAATGGAGTCTTCTTCAATTATCGCACAAGAAAAAAGTCTTATAGCACAACCAAGTCGACTTATGCGTTACATTTAATTTTATTACTGATATATTATTTTATACACTGTTGATATAATGGATTTCCAGTCTTGAATATCTTCAGAGAACGTGTTATGTACTCATAGTAAACAATTGTTGAGTATAAAGCAGTCTATCTGAAGAACTGAAATCAGTAGTTAAATATTATACGAGTGATTGAACGAGGCCTGAGGGACTTACAGGAGAATACACTAGTGGGATGACAAGTTTAAAAATAAATCTTCCTGCAATTCTCTTTCCGGTTTTTTAAAAAAATTTTCCGGATTCCAAACTTCAAATCATACCCTATACCCATTTCCCGAAGTAAAAATCCTCCTTTTAAAACCGGCTTAAAAGTTAAGAGCTAAGATCCAGGACCAAACCCTTAATTTTCCGTTCAATGCACATCATTTGCGGTGTTGCATAAAAAGAACTCACCACAATAAAAGTATTTTTGATTTGCAAGTCTCTCTGACCTCATCCAATCACTTTTTTTAAAATTTAATCTTTGATTTCATCTCTTGAGCTATATTCAGATAGATTGATTTGTACTTAGTAGTTCTTTTCTATGAGTATGTATATAACAAGCCAATTGAAGATGTTTAAGATTGGAAATTAATTGAAAAAAAATACCACTGGAGAGATCCAGCGAGACTAAAACCAGCAAAATAATAAGGTGTCTATATATATATATATATATATATATATATATATATATATATACCTTATTATTTTGCTGGTTTTAATCTCGCTGGATCTCTCCAGTGGTATATTTTACAATTAATTTCCAATCTTAAACACCTTCAATATATATATATATATATATATATATATTATTCCAAATTTGATAAATTATTATCAAGAAATGATTAAAAAAAATTTTCAGGAAGTGTGATGAAAATGCAATCTATTCAATAAGATAAAGTATGCTTATCTCTAAGGGATAAATATCTGTTTAATGATAAATTTTATCTTTGATCTATTGTTTTACTGAGAATAAATAATATGAAAGAGAAAAAAATGTAAAATGTTATTTAAGGTATACACACTACTGCTCTTAGTTTGGCAGAAAAATAATTACGGTTTGTGACCTTCAAATTCATATACATTTTTTAATTTAAGGGATTTTAAGTCGTACAGAATTGTTTGTAGACTAACGTCTAACTGTTGTGTAAGCTCTAGAATTGTTTTGTGTGATTCTGATTCAATTAACGCCTTCAGATGGCCGTTATGAACTGAAGAAGAACGCCTGTGATTTTCTTCCTCTTCAAGGCTCTCGTTCCTAGTACGAAATTTTTGGACCACCATTGCACTGTACATTCCTTAACAGTACTCACATCAAAAGCATCGTTTAGTTTACGAGCAGTTTCTGCTGTTATACCATCCGTTTTCAACTCATACAAAAAATGCTCTTATTTGTTTCTTTTCCATCTTTAATTTGAAGTAAAAATAATAATAAAACTAAAATTGATGTTACTAAAATACAGACTGAAAAATCCACTTTCAAATGATATTAACATGAATAAAATGAACGATAACACTTTCATGAAAAAAAATCAGGTTAGAATTTAGAAAACAAAACCCGCAATCATCTTCCTATCAACCTAATACTTTGAAATGATTTTTTTCAACCCCAAAGAAAATAATAGAATAAATATATTTATTTCGATATAGCTGGCTTATTATGTTTGTGATTTCGAATACTTTCAATCTTACTGACAGGTGATGTTTTGTATTTTGAATCCATCGATCGGTCAACGTATCAGTTCGCTTGTACAGTCTGTAGGAAACAGATCACCGTGGTCGACGAACGACTGACGCGCGCAACACTAAACAAGAACGTCGACATTTCACGAGATGCTTCCAAAACGATTGTCTTATAAAAAAAATCCGACACGATATAACTCTTTCGTATTAATAATTGGAAAGTTTTTTTTTCATTCTTTCTCCGACATCCACTCGTGTTAATAATAATAATCTTTCAGGGTCACGCATCGGCTCCATCGTGTGAGATGAATTAACGACGCACGCGTTGTAACAGTTCTTTCTCTATTAAATACCTTTTTCCGATCTTTATTAATGTCTTGTTGACGATGGACACTTGATGATTTAATTACTCATACATTATATATATATATATATATATATATATATATATATATACATATACATATGTGAAGTATGAGCTGATAAATAATTCGAATGATGAAAATGAAGAACCTTGCACTGTGCCTCAAGGCTGTTATACGGAAGTGTCGAGTGTATGTACATTGTTTGTATTTGTCAATGTGAAATAAGATGTTGTAATATGTCAAAAATCTCTAACATATGTGGTCTATGCGTTTCGAGTTGACCACATAACCTCCGTGTAAAAGAAAAAGTGGGAAATCGATTCTAAGTACTCGGACAATTACATTCTTTCGTACGCGAAAGTTGTGCTGTTTCTAGAAGTTTGTCGAATTTACAACCGACTATTAACTAGGCACTTAAATATTTTAATCCATAGTTTATATACATACATATATATATATATATATATATATATATATATATATATAACATAAATAATCCTACAATTTAAGTCATCACGTGTTCTAAAAAATGACTTAATTCAAATAAACTTTGAAGAAAATAAAGCAAATAAAATGTGAAATTTTTATATCTTTGTTTTAAATAAATCCACTTCTTCATCAGATAAAGAACTAGTAGCTCTTTCAAGTCATACTTTATATATATATATATATATATATATATATATATATATATATATATATATATATATATATATATATATATATATATATATATATATATATATACATACATATATATATATATATATATATGACTTTAAAGAGCTACTAGTTCTTTATCTGATGAAGAAGTGGATTTATTTACTCGTAAAACAAAGATATAAAAATTTCACATTTTATTTGCCATATATATATATATATATATATAAATAAAATTTAATTCAATTGACTTTAAAGAACTAGTAGGTCTTTAAAGTCATATTTATATATATATATATATATATATATATATATATATACGAATATATAAGTATATATATATATATATATATATATATATATATATACATACATACATACATATATATATATATATATATATATATATATATATTATATATATATATACATATATATATATATATATATTAACAAAAAAGTTATCCTCCATTTAGTATTTTAGTCCAATTGTATTTTAGTATTAAATTGAACTAAGATACTAAATAGGAAATAATATGACTTAGTAACCCCAGCGCCCCCTTTTAATACTTCCATATAGAAGCTTAAATTGAATCAGTCTCTCCCTCTTCCTCCCTCTATGTATATATATACATATATATATATATGTATGTATGTGTCAATATTAATTTTAAATCTAGTTTCACTTAACTGAACGATTCTAACGTTGTCTGGAAGAAGTATTGAGTATGGTGCATCTAAACGTGTTCTAATGAAGGAATGAACTTGTAAAAAACTTATCAATCTTTAGTTTTGACTCAGTCTTTTTTCGTTATAAAGCTACTGATGTATGCTGCGATATAAGGGTAGTTTATGAACCTAGTTTGTAAGTCGATAGTATATGCCTTAACTCGAATTGCTCAGTAAGTTTTTATGTTAGGATAATAAAAGCTGAAAGTATTAATAGTTATTCATATTATAAATGAATGCTTTTCAAGTCTCTAAAAAAGTTTAATTATGTAATTAGTTTAATTGTCGGTTGGTTATGTGGGGTTTAAGAGCGTGTCGACAACTAAGGTCGTTAGCGTCCGGTAATTAGTTTAACAGACATACTATTTAAATGAGGTAACTTGAGGCATAGGTCATATTCTACTAATACTACCGGCTCATAAACGAATCGCTCGAGAACACACCTTATTCAAAATGAAATACTTAGATCTAGTATAGATTCCAATTTTTTCTGTATTTTTTCTTAAATAATTATATATATATATATATATATATATTTCTTTAATAACTAATAATAATTATATATTTAATAATAATTATAGATATTTAATCTAAATAATTAGACGCTTCAGAGATTTTCAATACTGTAATTTATTTTTTCTGTGTGAGATTTCAACCTCTACGTCAGAATTTTATTTCAACTGTCCTCTAGATAAAAGTTTAATAATAAAAAAGCTTTTTGTTAGCTAATGCTATTTCATGTAGAAGTTCTATTATATTTAAAATCTACGATATAATTCAAGATAAAAGAAAATGTATATCAAGCTCCACAAATCAATTTTCTTGTAGACTACACTGAAAATATATATTAGGTGTATACATTATAATTCCGTCCCTTTTACCTTTTTTTTGTATTCTATTTACTAGAAGTTCTCCAGTATATATTATTGACTAATACGATATATTTGTAAATTAATATTATCAGAATAATCTCCAGTTAAAAACATTGACTACAAAATACAAATTATATAATTATATGTTTATTCGGTGAGAATTCTTGTACTAATATCGGTCTAATATTGTAACAGAAACAACGCAAAATTTACTATTAGGTTGGTATGAAAATAATTACGGTTTTTGTTTCATCAATTCTAACTTTAATTTTTTTCAATGAAAGTGTGATTTCATTGTGTTCATGTTAATATCATTTTAAAGTGAATTTTCCGGCCTGTATTTAGGCAAGATCGACTTTGGTTTTATTATTAATTTTACTTCAAATTGGGCTATTGAATTAAAAATGGAAAAGAAGCAAAATAAGTGTATTTTTTTGTAATTAGTTCAAAATAAGTGATAAATCAGGAGAAACTGCTCATAAACTAAACGATGCTTTTGGTGTGGGTACTGTTAAAAACGTGCGGTGCAATGGTGATTCCAAAAAAATCATATTAGGAATGAGAGCCTTGAAGATAAAGAAGGTGTGTAGCGAATGTCCTTCTTAAGTTAACGACCAACTGAAGGAGTTAGTTCAATCAGACCCACGCACAACAATTCGAGAGTTTGCACAAAATTTAGGCGTTAGCCATCTAACAGTTCTGGACCACTTAAAATAGCCAGGAAAATCAAAAAAGATAAAAATGTGTATGAATGTACTCTGAATCTTTTCATTATTCTCTCGTTTTCCACTTGATAGTATGATAAAGGTGTATAATTTGTATTACAAAAGATAATGCGGTGAATGAAAAGACACTGCCGTAAATCGTCTTTCAATACAATTTTAAAAGCGTGGTTGTTCAGCTATTCGTCGAATGTTGGTGGTGTTGTTGATTCACAGGCACGTTAAGAAGTGCAAGTCGACCGAGAGTCACTTTCACCGCGCGGCCAACGTGACCGAACGAGTCGGTATGCTACTCAGCATAGATCAACGCCTAAACGGCCAATAGGTCTTCGATGTTGGCGTTGTCTCTGACACGGTTGACCAGTCAACGAACGATGGATTCAAAGGCGGATATTTCACAATATTATACACACGCACACATTTGTATATATATATATGTATATACACATATATACATATATATATATATATATATATATATGTATGTATGTATATATATATATGTATATAGGCATACAGATATTTTTGTGTAAATTTATAATGGTTATATAGACAAATTTGAAGTTAAGTTGCTCAAAATCTAATTTAAATCGTCGAATTATTCTTAAAGATTTTCATTGAAGAAGGCAAAAGTTTTAACATTCAATTTATTTCAAGCACACGGGTCTCTACGAATAAACATTCCACAAATCGGTTTCTCCTCACTATATTTCTCTATTTTCTTTCGGAAATTATTCTTTTTACCCCACAACTTATATTTTTTTCAGGTTAGAATGATCAGTAAATCATGAAAAAAGGAAATATTAAGTCACGCCATCTGTATATATATATATATATATATATATATATATATATATATATATATATATATATATATATATATTAAATCTGATAAAATCTGAAATCAACTCAGTAACAAATATAGTTCTAACATTGTGGTTAAATTGAATTTTACAAAAAAATTTTACTCGCCCCAAAAATGACAAAAAATGTTCAATAATATTCTATGAATGATTATTGATCTTTTTTGACTGTTGTTTATGCGTATTTAGATGATTACACTATTATCTTCAGCGCGCTCGGATATAGAAATCTGAAACTATAATCAGATTTTTCTATTACTCTTACTTTCAGATTTCTAAGAAAGATAATTTCCTTATCCTAATAAATAACAACATAAAATGAACAATAATCAATGATTGAACTTTTTCAATCAGTACAGTTTATATATTTATCGAAATATTAATAAGTAACAATGAAAAATAATCAATAATCAATGATCGAACCTTTTCAATCAGTGAAAAATGATATCTTTATCGAAATACTAATCAGTAACAATGATTGAACGTTTTAAATCAGTGAAAGATGATATTTTTATCTAAATACTAATCACTAACAATGAAAACTGATCAATAATCTATGATTTAACGGTTTAAGTCAGTGACGGTTTATATTTTTATCGAAACACTAATAAGTAACAATGAAAACTGATCAATAATCAATGATTCAACTTTTCAATCAGTGAAAAATGATATCCTTATCGAAATACTAATCAGTAACAATGAAAAATGACTAATAATCAGTGATTGAACGTTTTTAGTCAGTGAAAAATGATATCCTTATTAAAATCCTAATAAGTAACAATGAAAAATAATCAATAGTCAATGAGCGAACCGTTGAATCAGTGAAAAATGATATCTTTATCGAAATACTAATCAGTAACAATGAAAAATGATCAATAATCAATGATTGAACGTTTTCAGTCAGTGAAAAATGATATCCTTATCGAAATATTAAAAGTAATAATGCAAAATGATCAATAATCAATGACTGAACGTTTTAAATCAGTGAAAGATGATATCTTTATCCAAATACTAATAAGTAACAATTAAATATGATCAATAACCAATGATTGAACATTTTCAATCAGTGCAGTTTAAGTATTAAATAAAAAAAACATTTTTGAAAAACGACTCAAAGAAAAAAATACACAAAAAAAACATGTGCATACTAGTTAACAAATCAGGATAAAATAAAAAATTTTTCAATTTTAAAAAGTCTTAGAAAAACCCAACACGAAAACAATTACCGTGGAAAAAAGCATCGACGGAACTCCAACAGAAAGCACAGTATGATAATTCTCACGCACGACCGACGTTTATGAAGCAATTATTCGTACTCGTCGTCGGATTATTACACGATTGCGATATGACCAGACGAGACACTGACATCAGCGTTATGTGAACGCGATAAAGCGAAAAATTGTACTTTCTTCGTTATATCGAAATCGTTTCTTATCTCTACGTACAACAATAATCATAATAATAACAGTGTTTTATGTAAAAGTGGAGAGAGACATGTGATATACGAATGTGTGTGTGTAAAATTAGTCAACTGTATAAATGGACAGGTTTGTTTTTATTGTGTTACATCAGTACACTTTTCCCATATGACACGATATTACATTTTTCTGAAATAGAATTTGATATGTTTTTATTACCTCATCGCTTCATTTTTTAAATAAATGTAATTGGGTAACAGGACAGGATACAAATAGATTTTTACAGATTTATTTACAGTAAAAAAACGAATAAAATATATTATAGTTGAATTATAGACAATATGGGAGGAATTTAATTGAAAAGTAATTTATAAATTTTTAAGCAGTATGGGACGGCCACAATACTGCTTAAAATTTTTTTTTTCTATAGGCTGATCAGAACATCGATCAGAACATCGAAACATCGATAATTCGTGTAAAAAAAGTAATTTCATTTTAAAGAAATAAAAATCATTAACAGACACATGAATGAAAAAAATTATAAAAAGCTGGTTAGTTGAATGTTTAATTTTTCTAATAGACATTCGTGCCTGATTAGAATTGTGTGTTAAAACGATTTTATACGAATATTACAAAACGAATCTTTTTCTATACCTTGTCTCTATAAAGATGATTGTATATGTATCGAAATAAAAAACGATTAACCCTTTGAAGTTGAGCGTGGATCTAGGAATCCATTTATGTTTTCCAAAGAAAATATGGTCTCAGAACTCTATCTTTTGGATGATATATTAAAAGCTCACTAATCTCTTTCTAATGTGACTAAATTTATAACTTTCTTTGATTTTTCAAAAAATACGGTTGTCCAAAAATCAGATTTTTTCATTTGAAAACTTATAAAAATTGTCAACTTGAGAATTGGGTTGAATAATATTTTTTTTTCATAAAAGTTTATCACTGGAATAAAAGTTTACATCCAGATACAAGATGTGACCGATGTGAAACCGTTTTGTGCACAGTTGATTGTTTCAAAATTTTTCATACTCAACAGTGATGTTATTTCTGTAAATTTTCAAATGTAATCAATTTTTCCGCTTCCAATTATGTGTTTCCAGTCAATAGATTTATGTTTCTCCCAATATTATCAACGATTTTCCATAATATAATCAGAAAGATGTGAAATTTCTAATGACTAATCAGAATTAACATATTTTTTCTTGTAATCGACAAATTTGCAATTTTTATTTTGTTTATGATAAAAGAATGTCCAAATTATCGAAAAATGTTTGTTAAAAATTTTATCACCCTTTCTCCTACCGCCTCTGAGTTCTTAATGATGATTTATTTAATATTTTTGATCAGATTTTTTGTGGGATGAAAAAATAATTCATTTTTTAAATAAATAAATTTATTTAGAAAAAAATTCTTGAAAATTCCATTATCTACTCTCTAAATGCACGAGACGTGGTACAGTCTTATTGAAAATTAATATTGTTTGTGAAAATTTTGTCAGCTCAGGTATTATAAATATTTGAAACATTGGCTTATATAGACGATTCAATTTAGGCTCCCACATGGCTCTACAGTATTAAAAGAGAGCGCAGGGGTTAAGAAAAGTCACGTTATTTTTTATTTAGTATTTTAGTTCAATTCAATACTAAAATACAATTGAACTAAAATATTAAATAGGAGATAACATGTTTTTTTTGAAAATTTTTGGCGTTTTTTTAATACTTTTGTGTGGAAGCCTAAGTTGAATCACTTATATTAGGTGTAAAAATTAATTCTGTGCCTTTAAATTGAATCGGTCATAACTGGGTTCTAAATTATTTAATATGTTATAAATTTTATACTTTTTAAATTATTAAATATATAAATATTTTCTCGTCGTTTTAGGATTTTGAAACGCTATATATCTTGACCAAACATTTGGCATAACCTCATAAAACAGTAATAAACACGATGGCGTCCGAAAAGCAGCATAATAGGCATTTACTGCTTTTCGGATTCCAGTTAAAAAAAAATTCTTCAACTTTGATGGAAGGTGTTGCAATGTATAAAACATGCAAAAAAATGCTACAAGATTGGAAGAGGTCCGAAAATGTATTGAAAACTTTGTATTTCAACAAGGGATTCGTCACTTACCTGACATATGGATCTAATTTATATAAAATAATGGAGAATATTTTGAGGATTAAAATGTACTACATCTTTCAGTAAACGTTCGTTTTTTTTATAAAAAAAAGGCACCGAATTAATTTGTACACGTAATATATTAGGCCGGTAGGAAAATGATTGCGGTGTTTGTTATGAATTTGGCTTCATTGATTCAAAGCTAACCATTTGGCAACAGTTATATAATGGAGGATATTTTTAGGATTGAAATTTATTCCATTTTTTTTAATAAAAATTCATTTTCTGTAAAAAGGCACCGGACTAATTTGTACACCTAATATATTAGCTGTACAAAAGATCCAGTATTCTCGATATTTCTCAATAAGTTTGTGTCGAAACTTTTTATTATTTTTAATTATCATAAACCGATTGTCTCATTTTTAGAATATGAACAAATTGAATCAGAATAAAATTATGTTTTCCACTATAACATGTCTTCTTTATATTATTAGAGATGTAATTTATAGCAATGCATCCTTCCCTATTTAATTATAGAATATTATATTTATATTATTGAACCTGTAATTTACAACAATGCTCCTTTCCCTACATTTACATAAAAATACTGAAGTTTCACTCCTGTCCTGTGTACATGAGCACACACACCCGTTTTTTTTGTTATTGCACGGTAGTTTTCGAAAAACTATCAAGAGTTTAAGTTTTGTCAATAGTTTATCAAGAGAAACCGTGTGCAGTGTAAGGCCATGGTGGTCACCCATGACCATCAGTGAGATAAACGTCATATTGATAAGGATATGCTCTTATTTATTCATATTATTTAACATTTTATCATTATATGCTTAGAATAATAAAAATTCTATTCTGGCCCCAGGGCAGAAAATACAAAAGTTGCGTGGCAGTCAACGTGTTAAAATGTCTTTTATTTTTTAATGATACCTTTTGTTTCTTTCATATTTTTGTTGTATAAACGACTTTATCTTATAAAACATATATCATTTGTCATCAAGAGATCAGATCATTGAGATTCAACACAGACACTTTTTGCATATCAATTTCTCTATACAACGAACCAACAATAGAATATTCATTTGATGATCCACCGTTACAAACAGGTCAAGATACAAAAGTGTAATTTTACGCTCGTGCGCCTTTATTAAAACAGTACGTATCCGAGATCGATTTCGCAACGTTTCTTTTCTTTCGACCGATTTGATTGAAATCCATATCATTATTTAATCTGTCGAAAATTGACGTACGGACGGACCGACCGACCATCCATCATCGGTCCGGCCGAACAAACGGCAGAGAGAATATTTATCTAATTACATAATTGAGTATGTCAAAACTTCTGAGCCGCTGTTGTCCATCACGGGAGCGCTTTTAATTATTCGAGTAATGAATTTACATACGTACTGAAAAAGAGAAAGAATGTTTATCGACGATCACGGCTCTGTAACGAGATAAATTGTTTGTAATATAATTGAATGTTCTTTGCATTTAAAAGGAGGATTATTTGAATACATTTACTGTAATCGTTTTGAATCTGTTCGGTTTTGCGTAACGATTTGTAATATATATATATATATATATATATATATATATATATATATATATATATATATTTATATATATATATATATATATATATATTAATATATATATATATATATATATATATTAATATATATATGTAAATAATTATATAACAAGTATTGAATTAAGGTAACTAATTAACAATAACGTGTAACAGACAGCAGTAACCTTTAATGTTTTGAAATATAAAATTAATAACCTATATATTATAAATATTCATGTATTTCGATTAAGAAAACAGCAATCAATATAAAACGTGGTATTAAAATGACTGATTTAAATTATGTGGTTATTGTATAAGAACTAGGCGATTGTTAACACTTTATCGATTGCTATGAACCTGTGACCTGTTAACGGGGGCATTTCTATAAAGTATGAAGAAAACATTGATCGTTTTTTGCAAATTCATGTGTATTTTGAGGTGATTTAGGTATTGAAACGAAAATTTAAGGACATATGATTATTTTATATAGGACGCCAACTGGCGTGCCCGGTTGTTGAAGAGTTAATAGAATTTTAAACTGATATAATTTCGTTTAAAATGAATTTTATCCATCCAATGTTAAAATATTTGATAATTTCATTTTTTGTTAATTTTTATTTTACACCAAATTTAAAATTCATTTATATATATATATATATATATATATATATATATGGTGATTGAATAATTTTTTTAAAACCGTTGCCGGATTTGTATACTATTTAACTATAGTTTTGATAATTTAAAAAAATGTGTTTTTTTTATTAAAAGTGTTATATTAGGCTGGTAGGAAAATAATTGCGGTTTATGATCTTCAGATTCTGTACATTATTTAATTTAAGTAGTTTTAAGTGATCTAGAACTGTTGGATGACTAACGCCTAACTTTTGTGCAAGCTCTCTATCTCTTGTGTGTGGTTCTGATTCAAGTAATGCTTTCAGTTAATCGTTATGAACTGAATAAGGATGCCCGCGACCTTCTTCATCTTCAATGCTCTTGTCTTCAGCATGAACTTTTTGGAACCACCATTGTACCGTACGTTCTTTAACAGTACTCACACCAAAAGCACAGTTTAATTTACGAGCAGTTTCTGCTGCTCTATCATCCGTTTTGAACTCATACAAAAAAATGCTCTTAATTGCTTATTTTCCATCTTTAATTCAATAGCCGAATTTGAAGCAAAATTAATAATAAAACCAAAGTCGATGTTACCAAAATACAGACCGAAAAATTGACTTTAAAATAATATTAGCCTGAATACGATGAAATGACACTTTCATTGAAAAAAAATATGATTAGAATTCAGAAAATAAAAATCAGAATTATTTTCCTGCCGATCGAATACTTGGTTAGTAGCTTATTGTGTTATTGAAGCCCATTTGTTCTTTTTTTGATCGAAACATACACTATTCATGCATGTATTCATAATTTAATGAGTCTGTATATTATTTATTGACAGAAAAAATCATTAATCTCTACTTATAATAATTAAAATATATAAAATCGATTTCTAATACCAAATAGCTGCACTCTGTAAATGGGAATTAATTAAAATAAACACCAATAGATTAAATACTCTTTCCAAAGTGATATAAAGACATTGATGTTATTTCTAGAAACATTTTATTTTCTGGATGAAATTTTCATTCATCAAACTAAAAAGTAGTCCAGATTATTAAATGAATATTTGGGATTTTATGGTAAATCGACCAGATTATTGAAGAGATAGCAGTTAATTGCTATTAGGTTTGTAGAAAATAATTGCTGGTTGTGACCTTAAAATTCATGTAAATTGACAGCTTTTTTGATTTTCCTTCCTGTTTTAAGTGGTTTAACACTGTTAGATGATTAATAGCTAACTTTTATATAAGCTCTCGAATTATATTATGCATGGTTCTGATTCATCTAACATCTTCAGTTTGTTATGAAACTGTTATCAACTTGTTACGAACTGAATAAGTACATCCGCGACCTTCTTCACCTTCAAGGCCCTCGTACCCATCACGAAATTTTTGAAACTATCATTGTATCATACATTCCTTAACAATACCCACACAAAAAGCATTGTTTATTTAACGAGCACTTTCTTGTGCTTTATAACTACTTTTACATACACCCGTTTTGAACTCATACAAAAAATGCTCTTATTTGCTTCTTTTCCATCATTAATTCAATAGCCGAATTTGAAACAAAATTAGTAATGAAACCAAAGTCGATGTTACCAAAATACAGACCGAAAAAACACTTTAAAATGATATTAACATGAACAAGATGAAATGACACTTTCATTAAAAAAAGTCAAGGTTAGAGTTCAAAAACCGCAATTATTTTTCTATCTACCTAATAGAATAAAGTAGAGCTAAGATTTTTTTAAAATACACAAACACATTTAAAACACTTGTAACAGGTTGAACAGCTTTTTCAGTGAGAAACGCGTTAAATGTGCGCCAATATTTAACATCTACAAATACACAACATGTTAAAACATTAAAATCAGAACACTAAATCATATTAAAAAGTGTAGTCTCCCTTGTGAAAGTCAGAATATAATAATAGGGCGACGAAGTCGTCCCTTAGAATGGTAGTGATATCCTTGACAGACCCAAACGATTCACAGCACGATGATGGTGAAAGAGGTAGATAATTTTTTCACGGTTCTCAAAATATATTTTAATCGAACACAAGTATTATTTTTTAATAGACTACGAGCTGTAAATGTATTTGTGTCTATTGTTTAATGGTTAATAATAATAATAATACAATCTTCAAAACTTGTATTTATGAATTTACACAGATCTTACAGTATTTTAATTCTAAAATATTTTAATTAAAACTAAGTACGCATTTTATTCCAGAATATATATATATATATATATATATATATATATATATATATATGTATATATATAATTATAATTATCTGATTTCTATGAGTAGTCAATCGAAACTAGACCAGATTTAATTTGCAATGACTTCATCGATATAAAACACTAAGAACAACATCACAATCAATGCGTTAATATATTTTCATAAGACCTACTTTCTAAAGAAATACCACTTGGACTTTTTTAATAAAAACCTGTTAATATCTCACCCACTCGCGCGCACACACACACACAGTCGCGGTATGTTTGTAAATATATGTAACAAAGTATCAAGATCTGTTTCCTTCCTATCAAGTCATAAATTTAACTTTTTTTTTTCAATCTTCCAGCACAATGAACGTCGCCAGGGAAAAGGTTGTAGTGTGAGTCAACAGGGCTGTACGTTTCTAGTTTTTGTACTGAATGTTGCCTTTATTTGTACTTGAATGTACATTAATTCTTCTCTTACAAAAGAATACTTATTTTTAGATCAAAAATTTTTTTTCTAATTTGTACAAATAGATTTTAGAAAAAAATATCTGCATTACTCTCAATTCTATTATATAACCGCGTATCATCACGAAATAAAAGAGGCACGTACATAAAAAATAGAATAAAAATCTGTACTATATATGAAAATTTTTTAAGCCCGCCGATTCGAAAGCGAACCAGTTGAATTTTTTACATGTCTGGATGAGTAATAAAATTACCATAATACATTTCTGACAGTGTGACTAACTTCAATTCATCTTTACATCATTGACTGATTTTTAAATAGATCCTCCCTCATTTCTTTTACTATTTTTTATCATATTCTGTAACCCTTTACCAACAGTTAAATTCTAGTTAAATATTAAATATTTTCAAAACGACAAAATTCCTTTAAACTCAAAAATTTGTAATTTATTTTTACAGTACTATATATATATATGTATATATATATTATATGTATATATATATTATATATATATATATATATATATATATATACATACATACATATGTAAGTATTCGTATGTATGTATGATATAAAAAAATAATTAAATATTCAACTCGCATATCAATGAAGTCATCCGAAGACATTAAACGAGATTTACTTTCATATCTGAAAGTTTTCGCCTTATTCTTGTACCTGTATGTGTGTGTGTGTGTGTTTATTATATTCCTATATACGTGTGTTCGTATATATTGGTCGGCTGTTCGATCGGTCGGTCCGTCCGTCCGTGCTCTATGGCTCGTAAACTTGTTCATTTTCTACACGGATCGAATACAAAGCAGGTACGTTGAAACTCGCGTCGTGATTGTAGACGTTCGAAAGACGTAACGTTTCTATAATAACGGTGTAATTTTCCAACGACCGCCGCTCTTTTTCACATCGACGACCGCTCGGTCAAAGGTGACAGCGGAAAGAAATTTTTCGGTTAATTATCATGCGCGAGCGCTGTGTGTGTGTTTACATGGATGTGCAGAATGTCCGTATGAAACGTTCGATCGATTGTTATTGACCAATCGATCGAAACAGTGTACGGACGTACGTGCAGAACAAGTGTATGCTTTAATCGTTTTCAGGTAGTCGATTCAACTCTACAACGGACAGGTTAAATGAGTAATTCTCACCGAAATAAATGATTAATCATTAGGTTGCGTTCAATTTATACTATTTTCAAAAGTGTAATTAATTTCTTTTGTATCGAATGATAAATGATTTTCAATTGAGCAATCTTCTATCTTTCTTTAACCACTTGCCGGTATCTTCAGTACAGAGTACTGGTTCTGCGTTTTGCATGCGTACTGATGAACCCGTACGGGTTCATCAAGTTTAAACACGATTTGTTTCTTTTTCATTCCTGTAAGTTAAATTATTTTTAATTTTATATAAATGAAAAAAAATCATAAATGAAAAAATAGGAATTTTTTTACACTTATTTGTTGAAAAAATTAAACTGGCCAGTGGCTAATTCCGTAGCATCGTTGAGAATAATGCTCCTTTCAATCAATATTTTTTTAATTCCCCACCATTCTCTTGTCCTTTTCGTGTGTATTTTTTTAGAATATTGAACGATTAATATGATAGACCATTAATTCTCTAATTTGTATCCGAAACGTTATATTTATTCTATTTTTAAGCCTGATAAAGATACTTGCATCGAGAAAAAGTACTTTAAATAATGAAAACCTATAAAACTATTTTTTGAAATGAATTTGTTACTTCTATGACTATATTCAATGATACGAAGAATAATAGAGAATTAAAATTGGTTTACATTGAAACGTACGGCATGAAACCGGAACACTTCTTCATTTTAAAAAGAAAATATTTCACAATCATAGAAAATAACAAACGGACGACCACGTCCGCAGGTACACAGAACGAATTTTACTTTTACTCGGACGTGCTTAATTCACTTATTAGCCATGTCCGCATGGACATTTCCTGCGTTTTGCATTTAATTACGTGTACAACACGATCACTACTGGTCGTGTCATGTGTGTGAACTATTTTTTTCATCGTTCGTTATTAATCTGACAAAGAACCGATTGTCGTTTCCTTCAACAAAACGGTACTAAATGGCCGCCGGTTTTCTTACGTTCGATGCATTCGGCAGCTCTTGTAAGTCAAACGGCACGGCGTGGGCTGTATCCGCGTTCATTTCGTATTCACTCCGAGCAAAAATTGCTAAATGCGGATATGTACGAGATTATATTATTATTATATGTCTGTTTTTCTTTTTTTACAACTTTCATTAATTTATGGTTAATTATACGGATCTGATCGTATGCGTTGTTAATGATTGCGAATTCACCTGTTTAACATTGTAGAATCAGTCGGTTATTATTTAAGAAATAAAAATAATTAACTAATATTAAATATCTGTTTTCGTTTTTCAAAAAAGAAATCACTCGTATTTCCAGTATCTTTTTTTAAATTTTAATTCGAAATGTATACTATAAACATTTTGAATATTTTATTTCTTAGCTTCTTTTTTTTAAAAAAATTCTCTTATTTTATAATACTTCTTCCTGATAGTCTTCGTACTGTTGGTTCATTTGAATCTCTGTTCAGTGTTGTAGATTCAATCGGTTGTTATTTAAGAAATAGAAATAATTAACTAATATTGAAATATCTGTTTTTTTATTTTTCAAGAAGGAAATCACCCATACTTCCAGTATCTTTTTTTAAATTTCAATTCAAAATGGATACTTTATTAAATTTGAATATTTTATTTCTTACTTTTTTTTAAAAAAAAAACACACTCATTTATTTTATAATACTTCTTTCTGATAATCTTCATCCTTTTGATTCATCTGAGTCTTTGTTCAGTGTTGTAGATTAAATCGGTTGTTATTTAAGAAATAAAAATAACTAATATTCAATATCTTTTAATTTTTCAAAAAAGAAATCGCTCATTTCCAGTTTTTTTTTTAAATTTTCATTCAAAATTTATACTTTATACATTTAGAATATTTCCTTTCTTAGCTTTTTTTCTTTAAAAAAATACTCTTATTTTATAATACTTCCTTCTGATAGTCTTCATCCTTTTGGTTCTCCTGACTGTCTGTTCAGTGTTGTAGATTCAATCGGTTGTTAAGAAATAAAAATAATTAAATAATATTAAATAACTGTTTTCATTTTTTAAAAAAGAAATCACTCATACTTCCAACGTAAACCAATAGATACTTCTTTTCAATTTAAATAGCCATTTTGTATCCATTATTTTTTTTAAAAAAATGTGTTAAACATATATTAAACTTTTGAACAGATCATTAAAGACTATTGCGGGTTCGCTTTATTTTTCATCACATATTATCTAACTTTATTCAAAAGTGGAGCTCGTTTATTTTGTATGAAGAGGCAAGGGGGACTACTTTCAAGTATACTTCCAATAGATTCAGCTTACAGCTTATTAAAGTTTGTTTTAATGTGAAGAGAAAAAATAATTGATGAAAAATCATTTTTCCAATCACGAAAAGAACATATTGATCTCTTTACTTATGACAGTTAAAGAAGAATGAAAAATGCAAATCATGTAGTTTTTATAGAAGTCATTGTAAGTACTTGTATATCTTAATCGTTTCTGTACACGTTTTTTTCTCTTTTTACCATCAATTATCACGTTTATTAGTTAAAAGCACCTCTGATAAATATATTAGGAATACGGATGTATGTATATATATATATATATGTGTGTGTGTGTGTGTGTGTGTGTGTGTACACACACACACAGTGGCATTGTTTAAATAAGTTCATTGACGAGTAAAAATAAACACACCCACCTACACATTTTAAAATTCATCGAAACACGAATTTCGTATCTTTCTCTACGTGCTAAATGTCTTAATACGGAATTTTTATGTACATAAATTTCATCGTCCGCTACATTAATTGACGAAATTATTGTTATTTTTTTCGAACGTGTGTATATATATGCATATGAGAGTCGACCGAAGATGATTATAAAACGTACGATGGATGCGTGTGGCGCGGCCTCGCTGAACGATGACAGTGACCTTGCGGTGATAGAGATGAAAGTGGCAGCCTGAAAAATGTAAATAGTGAAATCGAATGTGGCTGAATTAGTCATTACATTAAACGTTTTATTATGCATGTTGTACACATATGCTGTATGCATACATATATGTCTATATATATATATATATATATATATATAAATGTACATATATATATATATATATATATATAAATGTATAATATATATATATATATATATATATATATATATATATATATATATATATATATATATATTGAACTTTAAAGGTTGAGAGCGGTTTCTTAATTTTTGAAAAATAATCGAATAAAAAATGATAGTTATGAGTTAAAGAATGAACTTATTTTATAAGTTATTATTATATTATTACACTTATCACTTGTACAGGCTGATCATGATATAAAGAAACATCTGTGTTTCTGAAAAGATCTTCATATGCTACGCGCGACTGCAGTCATCTTACATATAGCATTCGCTTAAAACCGCTCATCTCAAAGTTAATGAATTAAAAATATCCCGTTTTAAGTAAAAACATGTGTCCTGTAAAAAAACGCATTATCAAAGCAATTTCTTTGATAATGCGTTTTTTTACAGCTCAGACAATTGTCTGATCTGTAAGAGAGCAGACTCAGAAGGTCAGACACTGTTCGTCCGGTAAATACAGTGGACCCTCGTCGAACGACTGATCACACAATGACCGAGATACATCAAGTATGCATTTCTCACCATAGGAGGATCATGTCTGGTGAAATAATAAGCATGATTGACTGTACTACAACGTGGTAGGGTAAAAATTACCTCCCCCTCAACGCAATTCTTCTCTTTGACAATGCTTCTGATCATGATTCCAACTTAGCCTTGCATCTCATGTCTCAGTATGACTTCATAAAGATTAATTTCTTATTACCTAACAAACCACACTTTTGCTGTATCTTATGGACCAGCAGGTAATTTCTAACTGCAAGAAACTCTACACAAAGAGAATGTTTAGGGCATGTTTCGATGCTACTCGAAATAATGAAATGAACGTTAGAGAGCTCTGAAAAAAGAATTATAACATCCTCCATGCTGTGAAATTGATTGTGAATGCATAGAGTGGTGTCACTCTACATACAGTAAACACATCATGGAAGCAATTATGGGTTGATGTGGTGCACGATCGTGATTTTGTTGGTTTAGAAATAGGCTGAGACAATCCATTCTGGGTAGGTTTTTTCTTTTACCAAAGCCCTCAACTTTCTCTCAATTTAGAGCCACTGCCACAAAGAGTGCTTGATTCCCTTTCTAGTAGTGAATTACCAGAAATCTTCATGGAGAGTGATTTTTCCTCTAAACACCAGCTTTAGTAAATTTATGGCGTGGGCCACTATCGAATGAAAATAGGATATTGGCAACAAAATGAGAGCAAAATAATTTTTCATTTCTCATACTTACCTTTAAAATTAAATTTTATCTAATGTACGGTTAAGATTTTGACGGGTTTGGACCAATCAGAAGATTTACTTATTATAAGTGCCTTATAAAATGACTATTTCAAAGAACAACTGCACCTATTACGGTAGTTCAGCGAGGGTTTATTGTATAATCTTATGTCAAAGAGGAGTTCTGTTTAGTAGTGGTCTACTGAATGGTAGTTCTGCCATAGCGAAATGATTAAAACATGTTATGTGTTAGTTGAATCTTAGAGATGTTATATACTTTAAAACTCTTTCAATCTCATGTAAAAGGAAATTTTAATATAAACGTATTACTGACAAATAGATCAATTAAATAAGTTACTTTATTCTATATAATAACGGGCGATTTCTTTCTTGTATGACTGACTTTAAATTAAACCATCCTCAGTAAATCTTGAACTCACTTTGAACTCTTCACTGAGTTTAAGGTCTGTGAGGAGGACGAAAGTTGAAACCAGTAGAATAAAAGAAGAAACCGCACCTGATTTAAAACATTCTTATATGAAAAATGAACAATGGAAGAACATTTTTAATAATGAAGAAAACAATTTTATCTTTTCACAAATGAATTTTCTCTTTCTTTATTATCAAAATGTTTGATTATTTTGATAATAGCCTGCATCCTAGAGATAACAACACCGTCATCCTCAAATCGCTAGAGTACATACAGATTTTCAAGATAGCAATTTTCTTTACTACAGGTTTTCATGGACTTCATGTTATTATTGGAACAACCTTTTTACTGATTTGTCGTAAAAGACAAATAACTGCCACTTTTCTACTAATCATCATTTTGGGTTTGAAGCAGCAGCTTGATATTGCCAGTTTGTAGATGTAGTTTGATTATTTTTATATATTTTAATTAAAAAAAAAAATTCCTGTATCTTGACATCCTGAGAATGAGCGAATCGTCTTGGAAATGTATTAACTTATTATCAATATTACCAATATTCAATTATTGTTGATCAAGAAAAGGTTTGAGGTTATGGAGAGTAAAATTTATTTGTGAAAGTGAATTAGCTGTAAAACTACAATAATAAATTTATCATTCCTCTTTATTTAAACACAGAAATGACTTCACCAACCAACATATATATATATATATATATATATATATATATATATATATATATATATATATATGATGCATTAAATTTTATTTACAAACAAACATAGACATCTCTGCGTGCGTTCGAGGTTGTTGGCATTAACGAATGCATTTTCATAAAATAGTTTCGTCTTAAGTAATATTTCATAATGTAACGCGTTCTATAAAACCGGTATTGGATTCAATCCAGTCTCTTGAGTTATTAGAATCTATTAATAAAGAACTGCTTTTTATGTGAACACGAACGTGCATTAGTCCAGCATAATTTACCTTAGTTTTAATAGCGAGCACGAGTTCAAATCTACATACAGAGATGACACTTTTTTTCCTTTGTCGACTTTCACGAGAAACTGTTTCAGTCGTTCGTTTGTTTAACTTTTACAACGGATTTTCCCATTACATAAAACGGAGAGTATGTATTTTCGGTTTCACGTACGGAATTTAATCACTAGTTTAATCATTTATATATATATATATATATATATATATATATATATATATATATATATATATATAAAAGTGACGATTTCGAAAGAGGAGCGGTTAATGAATGAAACGCATGGCTGAATTCCATAAAATTATTCGGAGATGGGCGTTCAGTCTGTTATACAACGAAGATGCATTAATGATTAATTGTAAAGAATGTTAAATTCTTAGTGTTTTTTGTTTGATATTTGTCGACATTTTTGTACAGTGAATGTAGGAACGTTTCTAAGAATTCGATACTTTTAACTATTAAGTAATAGGAATCGAAATGCTGAGTATTTCGTTTCTTCAATGGTGTTAAATATTTTAAAATCTGAAAAAATAAAAACGTAATTTATGTGCATCAAACCTGTTTAAAAACACTTTTCAGTTTGTTTTTTTTTTCTTTTATATTTTATCAAAAGCAATAAATAAGGCAGACGTTTCGATTTTTTATCAAAATCAATCAATAAGGCAGACATTTCAATATTCTCATCTTTGGTTTACAGAAGAAACATTTAATATAATCTTTTAAATTACCAGGAGGCTCCGCCCCTCTATTCGCTACGCTCGCTGATCACCGGAGGGCTCGCTTTACTCGTTCTTGTCGAGTGTTAACAATTTTTAAATGAAAAATGAAGTAAATATGTGCTGTAATTGAATTTATTTGTCGATTTTAATCCTCCTGTAAATACCGAAATTTAACAATTCGTTTAATACCTGTTTTGTCCCAATTTTTGGGACCACCATTGTACCGTACGTTCCTTGATAGTCCTCACACCAAAAGTATCGTTAAATTTACTGCTACTTTATCACCAGTTTTGACTTCATATAAAAATTGATTTAATTTGTTTCTCTATCTTTAATTCAATAGCCCAATTTGAACCAAAATTAATAATAAAACTAAAGTCGATATTACCAAAATACAGACCGAAAAATGTACTTTAAAATGATATTAACATGAATACGATGAAATGACACTTTCATTGAAAAAAAGTTAAGATTTAAATCGAAAAAACAAAACCTATAATGATTTTCCTACCAAACTAATTAAAAATAAGTCTGATTATTATTAGAAGAGGCTTAAATATAAAAATGAAGGAGACGATCTAAAAATTATTTGATTTTTCAGTTCATATATAAAAATATAAAATCGAACAAAAACATGTAAACCTCCAAACTAAATGATCATTTCAACAGAATCGATTGTTGTCTTACAAGAGAAATCTATTTTACAGTCTTTTTTTTTAATTGAATCTTCAGGTATTCAATAACTACACCGATTTACACAACCACACTTCCATGTTTGATTATTGCAATTACTTAAGAATAATTATCCACATCGTAATGGAGTATCGTTTATTATTAATTAAAAAAATTTATATAAATCCGTAATTACGGTTCAATCATCTCTCAATAGATTTTAATAAAAGATCATTATAAACGTTTCATATAAATATTTAATTATAATTAATCGAATATGATTATGCACGAGAAATAACGAAAATACAATTCCTGTTCTCACAATTATGTACGCGAGACAGAGATGCTGGAAATAAAAGGCATTCCACAATCTCATGAGTTCGTTAATTTATTATAAACGTGGTCAGTCGCTTCGTGCGCTTGTAATATTACAAGCAAGCCGATACCCGTGCCGTACACAATATATATATATATATATATATATATATATATATATATATATATATATATATATATATAATGTTTAAGATTTTTTCCGTTGGTCAGAATGAAATGACCGCGGGAAATAAAGTCAATAAGAGAAAGTGCATCTGTTCGTGAGGTTTTATCGACTCCATAGGATGTGTACCTTTTTTTTTATTTGTTTACAACACATCCATTTGCCTGTAATCGCGTAGTTCGCGTAGAAAAGAAACCTTTATGGAAAATGTGGATTTAATTAATGATTTAATTAGATGTTATGCTAATATTTTTTTCTACTATCTGTTATAACAGACATCGATACATTTATAGACATTCATGTTCATGACTCCATTGCGTGTGAGAATCGATAGGTGTAGATTTAAAAAGAGAAAAAAAAGCAAGCATTGCTTATTTAATAATACTTGAATAGATAAAAGTAGGATTAGTATTTTAGACAGTTTGTTGAAAAATCATAACATTGTTTATTAACAAACATGAATTTGTTTCGTCTCTTGTTGTATTAATTGTTTTAATTAAGTAATAAACGAATCTATGTAGAAATAAAATCAAGATTAGGAATATGAATTATCTATGAGCTCCTTTGGATAAATTGTATACAACCACGGTTATTTTTTTATAATCGTTGAATCGATTTTAATATAGAAGGATTTAGAAAATAAGTTTTCTTTTACAATTTTAGTTAATCAGAAGTATTTGGTGTACAAATTAATTCGGTACATTTTTTTCTTACAAAAAATGAATGTTCATGTACAGAAAAATGGAACACATCTCAATCCTCAAAATGTCTCTCATTATTTAGTATAATTTTTACATATATATATATATATATATATATGTATGTATATTGTTATCAAGCATCACAATATAGACAAAATGTATCATTATATAATAGACCAATTATTAATGGTCGAATAGGATCCACTCATTCAAATCCTGAACTGATCAATGATAATAAAAAAGAGTACAGTCGATTTTTAAATTATTATACATCAATTCATTAAATCATATATTAATATTCCATGCATATATTAAATATGTATTAATTTAAACAAAGTGACATTTATTTTTCGATGTATTATGTTATAATTGTTATCTTTAATACTTGAAGATTACAAGTTTATCAACATAGTTTTCAGAACAACTGAAACATCGGATCGAAATATCAACAATAAAATTGAACAAAAATTCGCCAAACAGAATAAAGAGTTAATCGGACGAATACAGGAATTGGCACCTACGTCTTCCATCATCGGCTTCATTGTTTGATGTGCGTTTTATTCAAACATAAATACGCGTACACACACACACACATTGGTTCTGTAGGTAGCTTATTTACATATTGACACAAACAGAGATTTAACGAGTGTTTATTTTCCGCACGCTTTGTTTATATCAATCATGCGCTATCGGAATTGTTTAAGCCAACTTTTTTTTAAGTACGTGTGTTTGCTTTGTAAATAACAGTAATTGTGAACATATTATTGATTGTATGTGTGTTTTATATGTATGTATGTATATATATATATATATATATATATATATATATATATATATATATATATATCAATTAAACCTATTGTGGCATTTTTTTTAAAAGAGAAAATTAAAATGTTTGTCTGACTGTTCCGTAATGAACTAAATCGATTGTTACATGACATTTACATCAGTTGTAAAATTAAAAATGGCTCATTGTCAGCAGTAGTAATCGTTTTCTCGAAATATATTTTTTAAATTCAAGTTCATATCGATCATTATCTCTCAGCTTAATGATATTTATATTAAGTCTAATTCGATATAAAATTCAATCAATCTTTCCCTGAGACTACTCTTCAGCGAACCGCCTCCACTAAAATCGATGTATCTCAGGGATTTTTTTGGAATTTTGATAAAATTCTTTTCGATAATGAAACGTAAGACTTTAAGCTTTAATAATATGCAAAAAAAACGATTTTTCACGAATTCAAACTTATGCAAGCCCATTAAATTCGTGTATGCTTCAGATCATTCTTACATATGAATTGTTTGAAGATGATATCTTTACAATTGTAACGAGCAGACCCAAATCAAAATATGCAATAATTGATTATTAAACATTTTTATAAACTTTTGTAGCAGCACAGTTTTCACATGAGAAAACTGAATCAATCATTTCCTGAGATTTAAATATGTCAGTTTATATTTATTTATGAAAGTTCACAGTGTCACAGATATATTGTTTGTCGCCTACCTATCTCCATATAAGACTGACAAGCATTTTTATACTATTATTTGTATTATCAGATCAAGATCAGTGATAAAATGAACACTTTTGTTGCTTTTATGATTCTATCATTAAATGTAGGTTTTTAGGCTAATGAACATGGCATTTAATTAAATTTAAAGAAGGCGTTGTTTAAACTATAATGTTCACTCAGGGTTGTTCTTACTTATATATATATATATATATATATATATATATATATATATATATATATATGTTATGTGCGAATTACTAATAGAGATTTAATAATCGTAATAAATGAAACTAATACATTATGATTGAGATTGAATCTGTTGTTTCTAAGCAATGAGTTCACAGAAATTCTGTTTATCACATTTTTATTGTGTTCCCCCTGGTCACGTGCTTCAAATAAAATAATTTATTACCCACAGAACGTAACCCCTATGGTCCACAGACGGTAACCCCTTATTTTTATTTACCACATATTTGCAACTCCGTGAGTGGCTTCATTTCGACGAGTCTACCACACTTTTCCTATGCGAAAATTCTCGGTAACGCTGCGTTTATTGCATTATCATCAGATAACACAACAATCAAAGATCACCGATAATTAATTATTGAACAAAAAGAATGTTTGTGAAGCGATTAAAAAAATCCTCTGCGAAGGAAATTTAATTATATTTTTTATTAAACAATAATAAATGTTTATTACTATTAAATAATATTAAATAGTAATAAAGCTCTACAATGAGATAATATGATTGAAAAATGTAATCTAGTCTGTACAATATAGCGGTTTTATGTAATAGAAATACAAACATTTTAAAGTCTTAAGTCAATTTTTTTGTTACTTTATTTTGATCGGACATTTTTGATTGATGTTTATAAGAATTTCAATATCGATTTCATCATTTACAGAGAACAAGTAGAGATAGGGTTTGTGTAGTGAGTGAAAAAATAATTTATGAATGTAATTCTAGCTACGATGCAAACAAACTTCGATTAGTTTTGTTATTCATTAATTAAATAATAACAATTCATTTTAAAGATTGTTGGAGAAATGAAAACGGCTTAAAGATTTTACCCCCGTACCAGAAACTATTTTATTACTAGTACTTAGCCCGTCCAAGTTGACGGGAAAATAGAAAGAAAACACTGTTTATTTGTTTTTACAACATAATATATTTAAACATAAAAAGTACCTAAGAACGAAACTTAATGAATTAAACTTGAAATCTATGAACTGACAAAGCAAACATTCTCGTCACCATAGATATTCCTAAGGACAAAGTGACGAGAAATGTGCGTTTTTTATATGAGAAAAAAGATTTCATAGAATGGAAATATCAATACTTTTTTAAAAAATATTTTCCACTGACTTGTTTTGAATTAAAATGGGAAAATCAGTACTTTTGACATTAATAGTTAATATTTATTAAATTCACTTACACAAATCTTATTTATAGAAACCCACAAATGTGGGTTTCTGTAATAAAAAAAGATTTTTGTCATTCATTAATTCAATATATATATATATATATATATATATATATATATATATACATATACATATTAATTATAAATAAAATTTTTTTTTTGTCATTTATTGGTTCAATATATATATATATATATATTATTAATAAAAAAGATTTTTGTCATTAATTAATTCAAAATATATATACACATATTAATTATAAATAAAAATTTTTTTTGTCATTTATTGATTCAATATATATATATATATATTACTAATAAAAAGATTTTTTCATTCATTTATTCAAAATATATATATTAATAATAAATAAAAAATATTTTTATCATTCATTAATTGAATTACAAAAATAAAAGCCAATTTTAAGAAATGTAAGATTAATAAAAATGACTTAAAGGTTGACCTAAAAGGAGTTGTAACAAAACTACAACAAAACAACATCTGTAGGTGATTATAAAAGTAATGGGTACACACACACATATGTATATGTGTGTATATATATATATATATATATATATATATATATATATATATATATATATATATATATATATATATATGACTGTGTATTTTAACAGATGATGAGATTAAAGTGACAATCATTCATTGTATTTAAACATCAAAGAATTCGATACAAGCTAAATGAATTTACATAAATCCGATGCGCTTGTCGTACTTTACATCGAATGCCTAGAGAAAAAAGAACCACATACACACACACACGCCTGTTAAAATACGCACACATACAACGTACATTTTTTCTCTTCATACAAGATTCGAAAGTATTTTCATTTGACCCGCAAAACTGCATTTACACGTATCATCTCTGCGACGGAATGCCGTCCGTTCGATCTGACCGACGATACTCGCGAACTCTTCAGCTGCCGTGGCCTTTCTTCATCGACAGTATCTTCCTATTGAAAACACAATCAGCCAGCAATCCAGCGAAGTCAGCCGGTCAGCACAAGCGTACAGTCAAACACACGTTCACATATACATTCATAGATAAATACATACATACATATACATATATATATATATATATATATATATATATATATATATATATATATATATATATATATATATTGTGATGTGTTCTTCGACACCAGAATGTCCACTTTCACCACATTAGGAACGACAAGACATTATTAGTAATGTTGTACTTTATATACGTGTGTAGTATCGGGGAAATGTTATTTGTGTTCCATGATTCATAGCTACGCGTATGGAATCCATCTATGTCTTTTTTCAGTCTCTCTTATTTCCCTGTGCGTAAGATTCATATTTCATTTTCTTCGATTTCGTTCACGGCTTATTATTATTATGTTGATGTTATTGTTAAGACAACGATCCATCGTTTGATGTATACACACTGTCAAATTTTCTGATTAGTGACTTCAAGAGGTACGATGTGTATGTTAGTTTTCAACAAACCTGAAGAGATGACAAACAAAAGACATATGTACTTATATATAGGTGTTCTTGAGATGGTTTCTGAAGTATTTTAAATATATAATTAGAACTGTACGATTTTATGCGTGCGATCCTGTTGATGCGTTTGCCCTGGCTACTTTTAAATCAGCTAAGTGTCCGCCCTTCAATACTATTTGCAATAGATTTTGAAGATTGATCCAAATTTGAAAATGATTCAATGATTCAAAGTGACGAAATTTTATAGTTTCTTTTAAAGCTAAAAATTCAGTTTTGCTGTATTAATGTTCAATTTTTTTATAGTTATACCGAAACTATATAAAAAATCTAATAAGAAATCGTTCATAATATACCATTTAATTGTCAATTATCGTTGAGGAATGTATGTCTGATTAACAGGAAAAATAGAATCAATCTATATAATAAAAACACACATTTCTAGTCACTTTGACCGCAGGACAAATTCCATGGTGATGAGAAACGTTTGCCTTATCAGCTCATAGGTTTCAAGTTTAATACATTAAGTTTCGTTCTCTGGTATTTTTTATGTTTAAATATATTATATTGTAAAAATCAATAACCAGTTTTTTCTCTCTATATTCCTGTCAATTTTACACGTTATATACTTGTTAGTATATAGTTTCACAACTGGAGTTAAATTCACTTTCGCAAATGAATTTTTCACTCATGCCCTAAACTACAATTTTTCCAATCAAAAATGATCTGTAATTAATTATTGATCATTTTTGATTTTTTCTTCAGCTATTTTCGATAGTAATCTTATCATTCTCTTGTATTTTGACCCTCTGAAAATGAGAGCGATTGAAATTCGGATAATCTGTGGTTAAAAATCACTAATAATCAATTGTTGACCGTTTTTGATCAGAAAAAGTGCAGCTTGTGCACTGAGTGAAAAATGTATTTGCGAAAAGACTTAATATAGATCATATTTATCGTATTATTCTGTCCGTAAGTAAACTTAATTCATTTATAAAAGAGGTTAATACTTCATGCAGTGCAGCTTCACCAACTTCGATGCCTCCACGGTGTCAAACCATGCGACCTTCCTACGGTGATGTTCCTTCATTCACTGGATGGCTGTTAAGGTTCTTTCTCGTCACGGTTTGAGCGATCCAAGCGCGGTGAACTCTTTGGTAATTACCTCCACCGCCGACTCGAACTCTTTTCAAGTTCCCGCCGCGTCCAGTTGGGCCATCCACCGTTTTTGGTTGTCTGTTGGCCGAACAGTCGTTACTAGAGAAGCACGAAAAAACTTTCCATAATTCAGGCCATATTTTCAACTACTAATTACTGTTTTTTAAATTGATATTAATATTCCGTGAATATTCAAAGTGGACTCTTATATCACTCTTCAGTATTTACCATATAGACTTAGATATTTTGGATGAATAGTGTGTGGCTTTGATATATGTATACTATAGGTGAATCTTGAAGAAATTGACAACAGTCATCTCTAATCACAGAAATAAGCTTGTGCGTCTCAAGGTGCTCTATAGATAATGTTAAATATATCATCAGAAGATTTTTTTCATCTATAGGGATGAAGGTGTCGCCCAAAACTTTTCAATTCAAATGATTCAGTTCTTCTCTTTTCCATACATTTTCTTATATCTTTACTCCCATCTGTTCGTTGTTCTATTAAATATATATATATATATATATATATATATATATATATAAGCTAAATGAATTTACATAAATCCGATGCGCTTGTCGTACTTTACATCGAATGCCAAGACAAAAAAGAACCACATAAACACACACACACACCTGTTAAAATACGCACACAAACAACGTACATTTTTTCTCTTCACACAAGATTCGAAAGTATTTTCATTTGACCCGTAAAACTGCATTTACACGAATCATCTCTGCGACGGAATGCCGCCCGTTCGATCTGACCGACGATACTCGCGAACTCTTCAACTGCCGTGGCTTCTCTTCATCGACAGTATCCTTCCTATTGAAAACACAATCAGCCAGCCTTCCAGAATAGTCAGCCGCTCTCTCTCTCTCTCTCTCTCTCTCTCTCTATATATATATATATATATATATATATATATATATATATATATATATATATATATCATCAGCCACTGTAAATTCATTACTGAATAAAGGTCTCTTCCATGATTTTCCATTTTGTACGATTGAATGTCTCTCTTTTCCACTGATTTCCAATAAAAATTTTAATATCCCTATCACACCTGTTCATTGGTAGAAAAGAATCAAATAATAATTTTATAGTTCTGCAATTTTGTTACTAGGTACCAAGCACTGTGTATGTGTTGTGTGCATGTTGTGTTTCGAGGCCTCTCCTTGCAGTTGAATTGATTTTGTCCGTTGTGTATGAATTTGCTGTTTAAGTGTCGTGTTTAAGTTATTGTATAGTGTAGGTGGCCCGGAAAATTTCAAAACCGGGCCAGAATATAGTATTCATTGTCCTTTTTATACTCGTTGGTTCCCAGTTAATAATTTCTATTGTACATCGGTTGCCCTCTCTTCTTGTAACATTCCCGGTCTATTTCTATTTCAGACTCTTTACTCTTGTTATTATATCTTTTACTTCTGCCTGT
>CM068316.1:6878199-6890699 GCA_034766995.1 Acanthacorydalis orientalis | reverse complement strand
CAATTGAGGTTAGTCATTTTTTAGCGTTAAATTTGGAAAAGATCAAACTAAAAGATAAATAAAGATATTTTTTTTGATTTATCTGTATATACATATATATATATATATATATATATATATATATATATATATATATAAATGAATAAATGTACGTTTGATGAGTTAGTCAAACCTTCAAAGAAGCTGATTACTATTAATTTAAATAAAATAGTGACCAAATTATCTACACATAGGATTTGTTATGAATAAATAAATAAAATAACACATAAAATATAGGTACTCGTATAATATAAATATTTAATATAAGTATTTTGTAATCTCCTATAGGAAAATTCAATTTAGGCTTCCACATAAAAGTATTAAATGGGAGCGCAGGGATTAAGAAAAGTAATGTTATTTTTTATTTAGTATTTTAGTTCAATCCAATATTAAAATACAATTGAACTAATGTACTAAATGGGAGATAACATGTTTGCTTTCTTTTTAGGCTTCCACACGAAACTGTGGAAGCTTAAGTTGAATCACTATATATTTAAATTTTATAAAAATAAGTTCTTTTCCTGATAGGAAATTATTTTATGAAAAAATGATTTAAAAATTGCTTAAACCACAACAATAGAATCGAGTAAAAAGAAGAAATAGAAGATTTATTACTTAGAGAATGAAAAAAAAATATTCATAAAGAAGGTAATTGAATGTAATATTTTATTTATTCATGAATATTAATTTTCGTTTGGTATTGTGTCTAAATACTCTTTCACAAATGTTTAAATACTCCAAACTACAAATTGACCATTGAAATTATATATATATATATATATATATATATATATATATATATATATAGTTTTGATAAAGATACATATTTCGTTTTATTTTTCGATATATAGGTGATTCAATTAGGCTTCCACATGAAAGTATTAAAAAAATCGATAAAATTAAAAAAAATCTTGTTATTTTTTGTTTAGTATTTTAGTTCAATTCAATACTAAAATATAATTGAACTAAGATACTAAATAAGAAATAATATGTATTATTTCATTTTTGCGTTTTTTTTCAATACTGACATGTGGAAGCCTAAATAAGCTCTCACCCTATATATTTTTATTATAGGGATAGATAAAAGAGTTAAAAACTATATAGTAAAAATATATCTCCGGGAGATGTGTACCATTCTCAAGATTTTTCAAGCCTTCTAATGTCATGTTAGGGTTCTTGAAATAAGCTTTGATTGTGGAATTCTGAAAAATGAGTCTATTGAAAAAATTCAGTAGGTAACAAAATAAATGATGTTTTAAGAATTTTTTGATTAATCTTTGTATACAAGTTTGTATTTTTAATATTACATTTTAATTTCTATACATGGGGTTTCGATAAATTAGTTCATAATAATCTAAATTACCTCCAATTCAAAAACGTAATGAAATAAAATTTAATAGAATGAAACTTTCAATAATTATGAATGCTAATAAAAAGTGAAAAATATGTTTGTTGACTAATGAAGTATTTAATACCGAAATTTAATTATGTTTATGATTTTTATGATTCAATAATTTTTAATATCAGTACTAAAAATTAAAAAAAAACGATACCATGTATTTGACAAGTTAACAAAAATTCATAATAGAAAATTAATATATAATTGTTTTCACAAATTGAATGTTTTCGATCTCCACAAAAATTAATTTTTTTTCTGATCAAAAATATTCAATAAATCATTCATTCTTGATAATTTCCGATTTTAGCCTATGCGTATTTAGATGTGAATACCACCATTTTTAGCATGCAAGGCACAGAAAACATAATTTCTTAAAAATATAATCTTTTATCCTCTCTCTTCCCTAGCGGGCATCTTGGGGTTTGGCTGTTCTAATATCAAGATACGACCCTCTTCTGAGAGCGTCACATCTTGATATTAGAACAATTTTTCATAGACTCTGGTCTATGAAAAATTGGTCCAGGTTTTCACGATGAATAACAGCAACCGCAATTCTTTCAATGTTTTGTGCTGCGTTAGCTTAAGCTCCTGTACTTCAAGCCTCTCAGCTGCTTGCGACTGTTTCTTTCTCTCTCTCTCTCTCTCTCTCTCTCTCTATATATATATATATATATATATATATATATGTGTGTATGTATGCATGTATGTATGTATATATAGTAACCTATTTCCTCTCTAAAGTCTTTATTTAGCAAATATCTAATAGTTTTCTCTTTCATTCAGATTATTTACCATATTACTTTTATACTAATTTACTGTTTAGAAAAGGTGCCCATTGCTGTGATCCTGACACATTTTTATTCGAAAAAAAGGAATAAATGAACGTGTAAACAAATATATTTAGAACGATCATATCACAAGAATAAAATGTTTTTCAGTTAAAAGAAATACCAATAAAATATCCTTTACCGTACATAAACACACGAATACTGTCATGTACCCCAGTCCTTTCAATCATTTTCTGTATATAACGATGTTGTAAACGGCTGTTGAATTACAAAACGCATTACGGTTTACAAAAAAAATATATATCCCCTTTTATAAACAATACGACGCTTTCGCGCTGACGCCCGGTCCGAACGGAAACAGTATGTTCAAACGTCGTCGAAAGACTAAAACGCCGAGCGTTTTGTTTTGAACGTCGTGTAAATAAACACTTCACATCGTCAACAATTCACGGATTCATTTCGAGCTTTGCTTTATTGTGAAACATGTTGGTCCTGTGTCGCTATAAATAATATTGTAAACATTATGCAGCTGTCATTCATTCGAGCTGAAACGTTTATGCCGTGCTTTATTCTTTCATGTGTATTTTTAACATTACTTTGTTATACTTATGTATATATATATATATATATATATATATATATATATATATATATATATATATATATATATATATATATATATATATCATCATCTTCATCCTCTGTTAATCCACTGCTGGATAAAGGCCTCTTCCATGATTTTCCATTTTGTTCGATTCAGTGCCTCTCTTTTCCAAGAAAGATTTTAATATCCTTATCCCCTCTGTTCATTGGATATATATATATATATATACAAATATATATATATATATATATATATATTAGGTTGTAACATATTAAATTGCCAAATTTCAGTCAGTCAGAGGTTGATCGCGATAGAAAAAAAATCTGTGCAATATTTGACAAGTTCAGCTATTTAGAATCGACTTTAAGTACTGTACCCTTCAATTTTTTAAATACGGAGTTATTGTTGTTATTTGTATTTTTTTGTACACTAACAGGTATCCACAAAAGATTTGAGTCTACTTTTTTTATCTGAGTTTAAGTTGGGTCTCAATACATCGGTATCAGGTAGAAATATCAATGAAGCTTTTTAAGAATAATCGGCTAGCTAGAGAACCATTCAAATTATTCTAGAAAAACAGTAATGAAAACAACACCAATTAATAAACGGGTATAGGAAATTAGTAATTATTGTCCAAAATACAATAATATGTTTAATAGAAAGTTTTTTTCTAGCAATTGTTCGACAAGAACCCACCAATTCTTATAAAAATATCGAACAATATCAGTATTTTTCCAAGTAATATCAATTATATCTATCTATCTATCTATCTATATATATATATATCCTTACACTCTTCTCTTTCGCAACATTTTTTTTTATTAATCACACCATCGTTCTAATGATGTCAATTGCTAACGATTATCAAAAAAAAGAGAAATACACATCTTTCCATTTTTGTGCAATAAATCGTTAAGAATCTGAAATTTCTTCTGTGAAGTACACTTTTTCGCATTGAAAAAAATCTCTCGCCTCAATAATAACGATATTAACAGAAAGAAGAAACATATCTAACACTATTTTTATTGAAAATATGACGATTAAGTATGTATGTGTGCGCCTGTGGCGATACCTGTATTTCACAATCGATTTCATTCCGCTATCACATCAAAACACACACACACACTACGATGAGTAAAAAAAATGTATAATTATCATTTTCATGCAGTGTCCATCTGACCCCGGGGAATTAGAAAGGAGTCGCAATAATTGTGCGATTACAATATATATATATATATATATATATATATATATATATATATATATTTATATATACACACACACACACACTACTATCACTCGTCGTCACTGGTCAAGATTGTGATTTTATTGCATCACCGGGCAGTGTATTGTGCGACCATCTTGTCTAACACTTCTTTAATTGCATAGATACACTCGTACATACAAACATACATACATCACTCGACGTGAAATACAGTTTCTGGGGAATGCAGTTCGGCGACATTGTTGTGTGGATCGTTGTTTTGTACAATTTATGTAACGAAAACGATCGAGCTAAGCTATGCGAAAACGTGTATTTATTTATGTTTGTAAACAAAATAAATAAATACACATAAAAACTGCGGGTCGCATTTCGTTTCTCAGCAAATGTGAGAGAACAAATGTCGATGACGTGCAAGATTTAGATGTGTCGATGGATGAAAGTTGATTATTTGTCTTGAAACAATTAAAATATAATTATTGATATTATCAAACAGAAAAATTCTCTCTCTCTCTCTCTATATATATATAATGTTATATATATATATAATATATATATATATAATCAGTGGCGCGCCCAGGATGGTTAAGGACCTCTGGCACTGCCCAAAGGAAAAAAGAAAAAACACTATAAAATAAAACAAAATCATCACGTGAAAGCTCCTATATACACAGAGATTAATGTAACCACGACTAAAATAATTCAAGTGCTTTGTAAAAAGAAAAGAAAATTAGATTTTATTCCTTAAATATTTTTTCATAATCACGTAATGAATTTCATTGAATTTATATTAATAATTTTTTTACCCGTTTAACTCACTTCCCGAAGATTAAATCCTGAATGCGCCATTGCAATACAGATCAATATTGATCAATTTTGATTGTTGCTGACGTTACTAAAACCCTATTCTTGTTGTTATTCCTCCAAAAACTTCATTTTTAGAACGCTAATGTAAGGAATATGCACAAAATATCTATTCTACTTTGCAGTGACTGTATTTTTATTAACTGAAACAAGAAAAAGTTTTCCTTATTATTCATAAAACACACATTATTATATATGAGTAAAAGTTTTTTATGTTTTTTTTTTCAAGGCAGAAAAAGTATTATAATTCTAATTTTTAAAAAGTGAACATTCACGTACATGTATGCGAATATATATATATATATATATATATATATATATATATATATATATTCATATATGCGTACTGTGTCTTCTTCGATAATCTATAATATAATTTCACTTCTTTAACTACGGAATCGTTTTCATACGGGGCCAATAGCTTCATCCTCACACACACACACACACGTACATATATATATATATATATATATATATATATATATATATCTATAATATATATATATATATATATATATATATATATATGAATTTACATACACATGTACTCAATGTATATAAATATACAATATGTATGTAACGTATGTGACAAACGTACAGTATTCACGTTGAATTTCTAAAAAGCAATTTAGATAAATGTATTTGGACATTTTCACTTCGTTAAAAAATAGAAATGACGGTTAGCGACTTAGATATTGTCGTGTGCTAAATGTCTTGTCAATAAACACTATCAAAATATTGATTTTATATTTGTGTTAAAAAGTAACAACCTGATTTCGGATAAACGTTCTCTATGTACAGATACTTAATGAACATATATATTTATTTATATATGTAGATGTGTGTACGCGTGCGCATATATTAATTGTATGCGTACACAAATCATTAAGATTCGTTTCAGATCAGTCGATTGTTTGACGAGTGACTTGTTATTAATTTATATTTTTTTTTGTATTTAAGATCTCTATGCATATATCTACAATATATATATATATATATATATATATATATATATATAAATAAATCCATGACATTGACTTATATATTTGTGGCTTCTTATGATACCCAAATATGTTTATTGTTTCATTCGCTTACATGTACATGCTAATAATTGACAAGTGGTAGAGAGCAGCAAGCCCAGGTGTTAGTGAGTGTAGCGAGTAGGGGGGCGAAGCCCCACAATATATATTATATTTATATATATATATGTATATATATATATATATAGCAGTATTTAATAATAATATTATATAATAATATTTAGCAATGTATAAACATTATTTTCTTTGTAAAGCTCGCACAAATATTAAGCTGAAAAATAAATAGTATTTTTTGGTCATATCGAATTTCAATTAATTCGTATGTCAAGGGGTTAAATACACATGTCAATCTTGAGGTTTCTATATTCTTTTCGTTGTTAAGCTTATTGAATTTCATTATACTGGATACCTCGTAAATTAATTACAAAGAAATAAGCCAGTTTTTAGTTTTTTTCTCAGTATTTAAAATTTCATAGTTCAAATTATTACATTATTTCATGTGAATTATTCAATCTGAAAACGTTGTTCTTTTAAAACGATTTGCGCTTGTACTCTTTGAACGTTAATTCATACAAAGCACAATAAACAAAAAAAAGCTCAAATCCAGGTACGCAGGAGCGGTATAAATTATAAATAATTTGTGATAGTATAATCACTTTATATTTTACTTAACCTCTTGACATGCAAAGACGTATCTGACACGTCATGTGCTTCTTATTCCATTATAAATATTAATGTCCTTTGAGGCGCATGCAGATTTAATTCACTTTAGTGCTGCTACAGAGCAAATATTAGAAAGAAATAATTATATATATATATATATATATATATATATATATATATATATATATATATATTCAATGTTAAAGTGTGAACCATAGAAACGAATTCTGCAACATGTCTGTTTTGAATTTGTACAAAAGTGACAGTGAAATCCAAATGGGCTATTCGAGTGAGGACAGATTTTCCTAAACATATACCTTCGACTGATAAGAAGCAACATCCTGCAAAGAGACGTCACGTGTGCTCAAAAATAATATAAGTAGCGAAACGACTTGGCAGTGTAAAAAATGTCAAATACCTCTACATTTACCAGATTGTTTCGAAAAATTTCATACTCTGCAGGACTACAGAATAATTGTTCAATTTGTTATATAATTATTCTTTATTAATTTCGGTTATTAGTATTGAATTATAATATTTAGCAATGTATAAATATTGTTTTCTTTGTTAAGCTTACACAAATGTTAAGCTGAAGAAGAAATAGTATTTTTTGGTCACACCGAATTTCAATTAATTCTTATGTCAAGAGGTTAATATACTAATAACAAATTTCTACTATGAAATTCATATACAATTATGTGTTAGATCGATAGGAAAACTGTTTCACTTGTGAGCATTGTCAGTGAACAGGCACACCAACTAGTTTGTATGTAATATATATTGTAGGAGGTATTTAAAAAAACAACAAAGATATGACTCATTCAACAATTTCAGCTGTAAATGAAACAAATTCAAACGAGTATAAAACCCTATTAAAGAACTATAATACAAACAGTAAATGTTTATTTTGAAATTTCGCCGAAGACGTTAACTATCAGTTTTCCCTTCATTTCATCTCGATTAACAATCACAGCATGCACAATATAATAAATTATATAAATTTCGTACAGAAAGCGTCGGTTCGAGTGTCGTAACGCTGTGGAAAAAAAGCGAATTTCGCACTTTCCATTTTAAATAGTAAAATGAAACATTATTGAATACAGCGTAGATACGCTTTATAAATATACATAAATGTGTATTTGAAAAAAAAACAAACTCGGACTTCTCCTAGATCAGAACTGATCACATTTCAAAATCGTTACTCAAACAGTCGGTACAATAGTTGCATGTATCGACGGTGACGATCGTTCAAAAATTCACGTTCAGTTTTCTAGTACAATGACTTATTTTTTGCGTAAGGTACGTTACGTACGGGGGTTAAAGAGGCTATTTAAAATTTAATACTGCTATCCGTTACGTCGCCTACAATCGCATACACTTTCTATTTTATCTATGAACTTCCTCCTTGAACACACACATTTATATATGTCTATATATATATATATAATTTCGACTCTGCAAAATATATATTATAATTATTTTTATTATTTGACGACTCCTTCATTGAATATTCATGCGAATTAGCCACGTGCGTGAAATTGTAAAGGATTCCTGTATACTTGCCAAGAAGAAAAGTTATTGTTTGTGTACGTTTATATACTTTTTAATATAATATTGGCATTTGAATTGTCTACACCTGGAAATATCTATAGAAATCACATTGTTCATTGCATACAGATGCTGACGCCCGGTCGTACTCATGTTTAGTCGGTGAAAAAAATCAGCCTGTATATAGTTTTTTATCATTTTTCAAATTAATCTGTAGTCAAATTGTACAATTTTCAAACATGCGATGCCTTTTTCCTGTATATAATCCTTGAAAGTAACGTTTGGGTTATTTTGACTCGGAAAGAGATACAATCACTGAATGATCCTATTATGGCACGTCGTCGATATTAAAACAGTGTAAAATCTGTATATTGTGTGATCAAGTTATTGTTTAGTTCTTCGAGTATGGACAATCTAAAAAGCAATTGAAACAATGGACTAAGGGAGAGATAGGGGGTCACCAAAGTAGTGTAGAAGAATCAAAATTGTCAAACTAAAGATCCTTTTCTAACAATCATGAATATTGGGGATGAGATTATGATATATCATTTTGTCTCATAAATAGCTACCACCATGATATCTCGTCTAAGCTGACAAAGTTTTAAGTGTAGATATTCTATTGATAAAGTCTTGATAAAAATATTTTAAGATCAACGATTCTTGGAAAAAATAAAATTGTTTTCCTGTATGGAAGGAATTTTGTCTTTCTCGATCGAGTTCCAGCTATTCTGAAGGATTGGTTTATGAAACAAACACCGTATTTCTTCTCTGATGGAATGAAGAAACTTGTTATACATTGTTAGTAATATGTTGACAATAAAAGTGATTAAGGTAAAATATAAACACACCATTTGAAATTATGAATTTCAAGTTTCTTGTTTTCAGTTCCAATATCTTAAACAATACAAGTGTTATGAGTTTCTTTTCACTCATCTTTTATAGAAAATCATTTCGGTATTCAATAAAAAAAATACACTAAACCTGTTTAAACAATTTGTTTTCGTCTGAAAAATCACGGTTTTGATGTCATATCAATCTTTAACAAAAAAATAATAGAGGGTGTGAGAATATTTAATTCTCACCACAATGGTCAATAAATTAGACCGTTTTCAAATCATTATTAGAGACTAAAAGTGGATTTTATACAGTATACCGAGTAGTAAGGAGAGAGCTGATTACAAACTAAGAATACACTACTACGAGGTGGTTTCAAAAATTCGTATAAGTGAATAAAAGTACAGTAGTAGAGCAGGAAAATTATTTTTATTTTGAATATAATCTCCGGTAAGGTCAATATGTTTCATCTAACGTTGCTCAAGTGCCATTATATTAGTGTTAATGTGTGATTTCTCAAGCTCTTCAAAATAGGCGTCTACTTCGGCTATTACCTTCTCATCTGTGTTAATTTTTATTCTATCAAGGAATGTTTTCAGTTGTGGAAACAGATGGAAGTCGAAGGGGACAGGTCTGGTGAATATGTGGTACGAGGAACCAATTCGAAGCCAAGATAATGGATTTTGGCGGCTGTTTGTATTGATGAATGAGCTGGAGCGTTATCGTAATGAAACATGATTTTTTTCATTGTGTTCTGAGTCTTTTCATAAATGGCGGATCGTAACTTATCGAAAAGGGTACAGTAATAAGGACTGTTGATTTTATTTCACTTTTTCAAATAATCTACCAAGAGAATTCCCTGCGCATCCCAAAAAACTAAAGCCATAACTTTGCGTGCCGATAGACCAGTTTTAAACGTCTTCGGTGGCCTCCTATCTCTCCCTTAGTCCACTGTTTCAATTGCTTTTTGGATTCTGGTATGTGGTGATGAATCCAAGTCTCAGTGGCTACAAAATGACACAAAAATCTGTTTATTAGACTGCATCATGGCTAAGCCATTCTTTGAAATTTGGTATCGTGTGGGTTTTTGGTTTACAGTCAGCATTCACGGTACCCATCTCGCAGACATTTTTAACAATCCCAAATTTTAATTTAAAATGGAATGTACGCTGCCAGTCGATATGTCTAAAGCCTCTGCAATTTTGTGTACCTTCACACAGCGGTCATTGAACGCCATATCGTGCACTTTATTAATATTTTCTGCGATAACTGGCGTTGAAAGGCTGTCACTGCGGGGGCCTTCTTCATTGATAAGGAATACTATGGGGGAGCAGTCACCGTACACACTATGCATCTCTTCAAAAATTTGTCTGGCATTCATACGATCCAAAATTAAAAATTCAATATCTTCACGGTGTTTCAATTTATCCATTTCACAAAAATAGCCAAACATGTCTTATTTAGATTGATGTCAAAGCTAAACCAAGAAACTTTTTGCACTAAAATTTATACAAATCGGTAATCAAGAATGCCATTTGACAAAAAAAATACTTTCAAGTTTCCCAAAAGTTTATAAATCAATTCTACGAATTTTTTGAACTAACCTTGTATTGATGTCAAAAGCAGGAAAACATGAAAATATTTTGCTAGTTGTCGGGATCAGAAATGGACACTGCATCATGATTTCTGGCAATCGAATGAAAACATCGACACTGATTTTATTCAAATAGATAATTTAAAGATATTTGTTAGCAAAATTTATCCAATGCTGGTCAATAGAAACGAAGTGATCTCTCGGTATAATAATGCTCGAATATTCGTATCAATGAAAACTCGATCATAGTGTATATAAGAATCTCGAAAATTATTTGTAGTGGCATCTTTAGATTTATGTTAAAGACTCTAACATCTACCTGAAGAAGACCTACTCACCGAAACTGATAGTGGAAAAGAGACTCAGCTGATCCAAAAAAACAGATACCACCAGAACAAAATTTCAGTTTATAATTAATTATTTGTAGGAACGCTATTTCCTTCTTTGAATAACTTCCTATCGATTTTGAAAAAATCTGCATATGAAATTAATGTTTTTTTAAATACAAAGAAGTTCAATTTTGTTTAACAATTCAAACAGAAATCTCTTTAAACTTCTTATATTGGAAATATTGTATTTTTTCATTTATTTTTTTAATTTATCCACAGCTCATCAGATAAATTTAAGTTCAGCGAGGAAGAAAAAGTTTATGTAACATAAATATATTTGTCAATAAGTTACACTATATATATATATATATATATATATTATATATAGATGTATAGATGTATATATATGTATATATAATGTGTGTGTGTAATGTTTATATGTAAACACACACAAGTCATATAAATGTTTAGATTTATTACTTCGAATGGCCGCTATTAATTTTTTGTAGGCATTTTAATGGCTGTAAGAACATATGTGATAGGAATTTGATATGTTTGTATAAATAATTATGTTCGTTCTTCATTCTTATAACGCGACGAGCGTTTTATATCGCTTTTCCCCCCTCATACTTTTAAACACACTTGTGTACATAAACAATCTGAAAATCATACTTAAGTACTATTTTCAGATTGGTAAGTGTTATGAAATACGAGAACGACTTTTATAAAGATATTTATTGTTGAAATGTAGGTTAAGTAATTAATTGACTTTTTAGTTAGTTTCGTATGATTTTAATAGATGTGCTTATATATATATATATATATATATATATATATATATATGCCTGAATGTGTATATGAGTGGGTGTGTGTCAAAATATATGAACGCACTTGAATCAATTCATCCAAATTAATTATTTTCTTTACATTGTCTCATTATTATTTTAATCTTTAAGAATTTTAGTAGTAGGATTTGAGTATTAATAAGGTAACAGTTGAAACTCTTTCAAGTAATTAGTCACTTACCAATAAATATATTTGTATATATTGTACACAAATGTGTTGTGCATATATTGAGTTTACACGTTTTATTGGGTGTTGGAATTGGTAAAAAAGTATTTTGTATTGGGTGTTGGTAATCGAATAATTGTTCTCCCATAATTTTATTGAGAAGATTGTGTTCCGTACTGATTCAATTTATTCGTAGAAAATTGTATCATTTTTAACCTTTTCTTCAATCTAAGTCATTTATCTCTAATTCTGTTAATTGTATACGAATTATAATTTCAATACAAACCGTATACGATTAAATTATTGGATGTTGAAATTAATTCGTAGGGTTTTCTTCATGAAAAAATGTCGTTTATTTTAAATGAAATTGAAAAAAACGTATCATTCAAAGTATTGTCCATCGTTAGCCACTACTTTTTCCCATCTTTCGGGCAGGAGACGAATACCAAGTCGGAAGAACGCCTCGTCTTTAGATTCAGTCCACGAATCGACCCATTTTGTGCAATCTTCATAAGAAGTGAGCTTCTGCCCAGACAGGCCATGACTCATTGATCAAAACAAGTGG
>CM068316.1:6795699-6873199 GCA_034766995.1 Acanthacorydalis orientalis | reverse complement strand
AATTATTTAAAAGGTAATTCTTGGAATGAACAAGTTTTCGATGAATGCTTATTTGAATTTGCATGTAAATAATTTAGATCAGATCTGGTTAAACCTAGAATGAAGTCAAGAGAAGGATCTTTTGGAAACTACCAAGAATTAAACAAGAAATTTGATAAAAACATAGATGGGAACTCTTAGAAAGACAGTTTCAAGACATTTGAAAATATATGTAAAAAATTAAATAAATAATCACCAAACTTTTATAGTAGGTACCTAAATTTTAAATGTTCATCGAGCTTTTATTTTTCTACACTGACTGAAAAGTACATTCGTAATAACAAAAGTACACTTCTTTTATTCCGTACATAGAAAATGCTTTAAAAGACAATTCTTTAAATGTATCATTTTTCGATACAATTTTTTGAAAATTTGCATATAAATAATTTAGCCCAATTCTGGTCAAGCCTGATCAGTCGTCACTAGTCCTAGTCCAGTCCTGAGAGAACCTCAAGAGTCCGGTTTAGCTTATCCCGATCATGTCTAATATAGATCATGCCTTACAGTTTCAAAGAATTATAATTTTGAATAAGTTTCTTTCAAATCTACCTGTGACCTACTTCTTCTCTTTAAAAATCATCCAACTGACTGAATTACACAGCTCAATTGAGAATAAATTTAAGCAATAAATCTCTCTCCACCAAACTCGAACTCTTCTCGTATCCAACTGAATAATATTTCCGTCGTACATCTTTTATATTCACTCATCTGCGGAACGAATCCTCACTACAATTCTTATACCATAATCGTACTTTTATCAGAATATAAATATCAGAAGAACACAAAACTTTAAGATTTATTGATCTATACAATTGAATAAATTATCTGGCGAACGGATTTATGTAAACACAACATTAAACAAATATATATAATCAATCACTAACTGCAAATCATACTTAATTATACGTATCGTTCACTCATAACGAGCCTAATCAGCTTGTACATACATTTAATATATATATATATATATATATATATATATATATATATATATATATATATATATATATATATATATAAATGGATGCAAATATGTTTGTGTGTGTGAATGTAAAAAGCGAATTTCATCGAAATTCACTGTTTTGATCTCTCGCACACAATTTCATGTTTTTTAAATGTTTGTGGGCTGTTGTTATGACACAATTGGTTAAATAATGAAAGTAAAAGGAAAGCAAGAGTCATTGAAGATGCGCAGAGGTATTTAATCACGCGTTTTACTGTCTATATTATATTATCTGTTAGATGCACGATACGTTCGAAAATGTCATGAAGTAGAAGTTTATGATTGATAAAGTGAAGGGCTCACTGTGTATTCGTTTATTAATTTTCATATTAGGTAAGATTCGTAATGAGCACGTTACCGAATGTAAACAGCGACGAATTTGCATATTCCGTAAAAAAAATCTAATCGACATGCGGAAAAAATATGAAGTGAATGTGTGTGTGTGTTTTTTTTTGTAATTATTATCATTATTGTCGAGATTAGTGGAAAAATCGCAAATTGTGCTATTATGCAATGGTGAATCTACATCATAGAATGAAGATGATCGTCTTAATATTTTATTATTGTATTAAAAAATATTGAAATCTCATTTTACACCATATTCGAATTTCATTAAAATTTATTTAGATAAATTGAATTTGCAGGTTAAAAGTTAGATATGTTTTCATATATAAAATATTACATATATCAATAATTGATTAAATTTATATATATATATATATATATATATATATATATATATATATATATGTGTATATATATATATATATGTGTATATATATATATATATATATATATATGTGTATATATATATATATAGGTTGCATTGAAAGCCGCTGGTCATATGTAGATGGCTTTCGGTGCGTATGCTGTAGGCAGTAACAGATGTCTTTTATGTGATTTTGAAGTATGAACATTTCCCAATAAAATTCAATTATCTGACACCATCTTTTGTTCACACAAGTGCTTTTCTATAACCGAATTAAAATGGAACGCGATAAGTTGTTTTCCCAATATGTAATTCTACACTTCTTTGATTTGAAAAAAAGTGCAGCTGAAGTTCATCGATTGCTTACGAAAACTTATGGTCTGTCTGTTCCGTCGAAAACAGTATGTAGAGATTAGTTTCGACGATTCAAAAGTGGTGAATGTGACGTTCACGACAAACAACGGCCAGGTTAATCGAAAAAGTTCGATGATGAACAACTGCAAGGTCTGTTGGAAGAAAACCCTACTCAAACACTCAAAGAATTGACTCAGCAGTTCGAAGTCGATAAATCAACCATTTAACGACGTTCACAACCCATGAGATAGATCCGAAAAGAAGGGAGATGGCTGTCACGTGAATTGACCGAAAATGCCATTGCTAATCGTTTAAACATCTCGATTTATTTGCATGCAAGGCATGAAAAGAAAAATTTCTAGTTGCGTATCGTGATCGGTAATGAAAAGTGGATCTATTTCGAAACTCAAGAACTCATGGGTTGATCCTATCCAACCATAGTGAAAAATCCATGATCACAAAGCAATGCTCTATTTGTTGGGATATGGACGGTGTCATGTATTAAGAGTTGTTGAAATCGAAGGAAACAATCACCACCGAACACTATCGACAACAATTAGAGCGTTTGAATGATAATCTGATGCAAAACGACCATCAATTACATGGAATCGCCAAAAAGTGATTCTTCTACATGACTACGTTCGACCCCATGTTGCTCTACCCGTGAAACAAACACTGATGGAGCTCGAATGGGAGGTTCTACCGCACCCAGTGTATTCTCCGGACCTAGCGTCAAGCGATTACCATCTATTCCGATCGATGCAATACGCTTTGGAATATACACATTTCCATAAGTACGGAGAAGTCGAAAATTGGATTACTGAATGGATTGGCTCAAAAGACAGACCATTCTTTCGTGGCGGAATTCAACTTCTGCCAGAAAAGTGGGAGAAAGTTATAGCTTCTGAGTGCAAATACTTTGATTAATTTATTCATACAATTTGTTATTGAAATAAGTATTAGAGAAAAACACAAACAAAAAAAATACTAGCGGCTTTCAATACAACCTCCTAATACTGACGAAAAAACAGTTTTAGAAAAACCGGATCATATTTAATTTCACTGTCCACAAATCCGTCGTTTCTTCTTATACACGACCTTAATATCTTAAATAGAAAAAAAACTGTCTGAGACAAAACGTGTGAGACCTAAATAGATGTAAACGCGTGCATGTATGTATACAAATTTCATTCATAAGACAAGCATGAAACGTTACAGAACAAACAAACGTGTGCAACATTTAAGATACACAATTAAAGAAATTACTTAGAAATATAATTAAGAAATAAATTCAAGTAAAAAAGAGCACATTAATTACAACATACACACTACATAATGTGTCGGTCTCATGCACCAGCAGCAGATGTGGTAAACTGTTTTAAGTATACAAACGGTTACAACACACCGACAAAAAAGTACTGAACACGAAAACGACGTGTTATTAAAACCATAATAAAACGGTTTACCGGTTACGACGGCGCGCCGTCGATTCCTCTCAATTCAAAACCCGAACAGATTCTTCTTAATTATCATTAGAACGGATTAGACGATAGGATTGTGCGTGAGATTTTTTTTTTCAGGTAGAAGTGCGTTCTCGTTTAATATCGAATGTTAACACTTTTTTTACCGAGAATAATTTAATTTTGTACTGGTTTGTTTCCACTGTGAACGGAACGCGTTGCATAAAGTACGATGAAAATTTTATGAATATTCAAAACAGTTACATAATTCGCTCTTTTTTCATTTTTATGCTTGCTAACAAGTCTGCTGAAAGATTAATGAACTTGTTTTTGTGGCGAAATGTTTGACTTGAATCCAATAAACCTTCATAATTGTACACAAAAACAGTTGGCTGACATTCCATTTGCTTATCTCGAATATTTTTTAAATTGTTTTTAGAATAAAATTATATTCGAATAAATAAAAAATACGTCTGGGTTGGTGGAAAAATAATTACGGTTTATGACCTTCAAATTCATATACATTTTAATTTAAGTTGTTTTAAGTGGTCCAGAATTGTTTGATGATTAACTTCTAATTTTTGTGCCAGCTCTCAAATTGTTGTGCGTGGTTCTGATTCAATTGATACGTTCAGTTGGTGTACATCTACAACATTTACTGTACTTTGTACATGACTCGGAACGAAGAAAAAATAAAAAAATATAAAAAAGTTCATATTAAGTACATAGCAGTAAATAAATTAACATTAACATTAAAGTTATATCCAGTTTTCAAGGACCTTGATAGGTTTAGAAAGTCGAAAAAACCGATTTTTTTTCATAAATCAATAGATTGAACTATGTAAAATATGGCCTTGAAAGAATTGTACGATGTAGAATTTCAAAAATTGATTGAAGGTAGATATAGATTTTCGCTCATACTGTATATATATATATATATATATAAACTTGTCTTCGAACTTTAAATGCGTTTTTCTCGAAATGATTTTTTTTTCAACCTGCTGGTGTGCATATCTTTGGAAACAATTATCCGATTGACTTGAAATTTGGTACACACCTTTCAACCAAGTGTCTTTATTATTTGAAATACTATAGAGTATGTACTTTCACTATTTCTATTTTTTTTACGATGAAAATGCTGTAAAATGTCCTTTAAAAATGCTTTTTCTTCTATAATATATGTCAAGATTTTATTGATAATCAATTTTTTAATGCCCGTAGTTCACGAAATTAAGGATTCTTTACGGATTATTAAAAAAACATTAGTTTTTAGTTGTAATTCAATTTGCTTGGGGGATTTACTCAACGTGGATGCATATGGAGTGTATCCGACTATATTTTTTCCAACAAATATTCAACATTTCAAAAAAATATATGTAAACTTTTATTTAAACAGTTGAATAAATGCTAAAATCCACAAACAGTTTGATTTCATTCTTTACTTAAAAAAAACGTTGAAAAATGCTCCGTTTTCAGGACCGTACATCGAGCAGAGCCCTTAAAAACGTTTCGTACTTTTTTATAAAAAGTTAAATTTTGTAAAAAGTTACAGAATTACAGAACTAACATTTTGTTAAAGTTTGCGACCAAAAACTGCGAACTACTGTAATTTTAAATTTATAAAACGTACTGTTGCATTATAGTGTATTGTTTTTCTTTTTTTATATGTTAATTGATTTTTTATATGCTCAACAATAGTAAGAGTTAAGGTTTGGGGTGTCAACATATTCACTTTTATTCCACTTTCGCGGGGATTCTGCGCCGCTAACTCCCACGAATGCGGAGGGCCTACTCTCTCTCTCTCTCTATATATATATATATATACACAAATAGTTGATTCTTTATCTAATGTGTGTGTGTTTATGAATATGAATATTATATATATATATATATATATGTACGTTTGTATGTATATATATATATATATGTATATGTGTGTGTGTGTATGGCTGTATATTATGTTTTGTCAATATCAACATTAATATTTTATGTATTTAATAACTAATGTTTTTTTTCTTTTTTTCAGGTAAGTCAATTTGAAACTACAAAATCTTTTTGGTAAGACTTTTTAATAAAAATGTTATGTTCTGTACACTCAATATATATATATATATATATATATATATATATATATATATATATATATATATATTATAAAAAAGTATGACTTGAAAATAAAATATAATTTGATAGACAAGTCAAAAATGTGAAGGAAATGTTGTTTTAATTGCTAATTAAACTATTTGGCAGACTTACAATTGATAATATTCATAAATACTTGATTCTTTATTACATATATTTATATGTGTGTGTGCGTGCGCGAATACATACATACATATATATATATATATATATATATATATATATATATATATATAATAGGTATATATTTATTTATTTAGATATTGATTCCAACTTCAGTAATGTCATCATCTCTGCATGTTTATGCTCCCCATGCAACATCTTTCCCACAAACTGAGAATAAGAGTATCTAGACCGCTTCCAGTTACAGTAGCATAAATTGACAAGAATTCCTTATTTGTATAACAAATGTCCTTGCAGTGTTCGTGTACATACGAACGTATTTATAATAATTGCAAACGTAATTCAATTCAAGTATCTTATTTGAATAGTGTTTCGTATATTATTTCTGCAACGACAGTGGCGTAAAATGTGACCGACTTTGCGTACGACAGTAAGAATTCTTCTGTCTTTTTTTATAGCTGATGAACTTGACGTTTAAAATGTTGATAAATGTTTGTTTCAAGCAATTATTTTCTATAATTCAATTAGTATATATATACATATATATATATATATATATATATATATATATATATATATGTATATATATATTTATATACTAGGGGACTTTCCCCCCTGCTCTCTGTACTTATCGACCCCCAAGCTCGCTACTCTCTCGCCCACTTGTCAATTATAAGCATGTACATGCAACCGAATGAAACAATAAATATATCTTTAAATGTAAATCTTTAATCTTAAATCTTTTAATCTAATAATAATAATATCTTTTAAAACTTTAAGAACACAAATAAACAGGATAAAATAGTCTATCGCAGCAAGACAGGCGTAAAAAATTTAAAACTCTGATGTTATATTAGGACTCACATATTTTATAGTTTTACATTTTAAAATCAGTGTTGAAGGTCTCGTACAAAACACAAATAATGAAAAATAAAAATTTCAGTCGCCCTTTTTGGAACTATCCGACTTAAACTGTATGTGAAATATAAAATGTGTATTTCTTATTAATCATTCACTATTACTTCAAAAATCTATTAATTTTTTGAGGCCAGGGGAGGGCAAAGAGTGCTAAAATTGTTTAACAAATTTTTTCGATTAATTGGACATTCTTTTATGGCAAACAAAATAAAAATGCAAATTTGTCGGTGACAAGAAAAAAATATAATTCAAATACTAATTAAAAAATGTTACATCTATCTGGTATATCGTGGAAAGTCGTTGATAATATCCGAGGAAACATAAATCTCTTGATTGGGAACATGTAATTTGAACCGGAAAAATTGACTACAATTGAAAATTTGCAGAAATAATATTACTGTTGGGTGTGAAAATTTTTAAAACAATCAAGTGTACACTTGAAATTTTTTATACGCTTTCTACCAATGATGAACTTTTGGAAAAAAAATATTATTCAGCCCAATTCTCAAGTTCACAATTTTTATAGATTTTCAAATGATTTTTCTAATTTTTAGACGAATGCATTTTTTTAATGAAAGAAAGAGTTATAAATTTAGTCTCATTAGAAAGAGATTAGTGACCTTTAAATATATCATCCAAAAGATAGCGCTCTGAGACTATAATTTCTTTGGGAAACATCAATGAACTCCTAGATCCACGCCTGGTTTCAAAGGGTTAAAGATTAGTAATTATTTTTTGAATACCTTCCCTTATACACAGAAGATGTCATGCTTTATCAAAATTTCGATTCATGTTTGTTGAAATCTCTTAAAACAAAAAAAAGCTGAAAAAAGCTCTTTAAAGCTGAAAATTAATAGTGTCAGCCTTTCAGTTAATAAATATATTTTCTTGTCAATAACTATAAATAATAAGACTATGAATGACTATAAAAGACTCTAACTATAAATGATTAAAGAAAATCCGATTTAAATTAAAAAAGATAATGATGTTTTGCAAATATTCTCAGTTTGATTCATTATTTAACCATAACTCTTATATTATTACCGGCCAAATCTTAACTATTTTATATTTTTTATATTTCATTATTAATCCCATAATTTTATCATCTTGAGATAATATATTCAAAATTTAATTAATGAACTTGAATAAGTGTTTGATTTGAAAGCACAGCATAGAAGTAAAACCTACCGATTTTACTAAATTTATTTAATAAATTAACCTAATCTCTTTTCACCAATACATATTTTTTTAATAAAAAAAAAACATTTAAAACATCCATATATATTCTATCCATTTACCATTTCGATGCAGTTAATAAATCTAACCTCAATCTTTCACCTTACGAACTTTTCTATTAATTAGATTAATAACAACATCTGTGATTCATACGCGAAATACGAGCCGTACAAGAGCCGTATCTGAAATCGTTTGCGGTCAAGTGATTTTTACTTCAATTACATTAAATGTCAGTTACGTACCGTTCGCTATTTTGTATCAAAAGAAAAAATTAGACGCCGTTTGCGTAACACACAAAGGTTGCCTTTACCTATTTTTTCAACTGAATCTGATATTTATTCAACTGAATATATTTCTATACATGAAGGGTACTCTTTAATTTAAATACAATTTGTATATATATATATATATATATATATATATTATATATATATATATATACATTATATATATATATATATATATATATATATATATATATATATATACATTATATATATATATATATATATATATATATATATATATAATATAAATGTGTGTTAAATGTCATTTTTGATACTCAGAAATTGGCAATCCGACAAGACTGCTTAAAATCTATTTATTTGTTCACTTTCGTTTCACAACGGACAATTAATTCGAACTGAACAGAACCGCGATTACACGCCGTACCGGAAATAGACAGCATACGAAATGTGTTGTTTCTGCTTGACGTTCTTTTTTTGTTCAGTGTAAGTGGCACGTTTGGACCTATGAATTCTTGGACAGTCGGTCACGGATCGATCACGTAAGACGTCGTCGACGACGGTGATGTAACGTCCTCTGAGAATGATCATTATTGAAAACAGATTCTGTGTATTGTAATCATTCGGATATCTCTTAGTTCGGATGCCTTTTGACTGAATAGTATTCCCATAAATGAATAAGAATATAGTCGAACAGTTCTTTCGTGTCTATCGTAAAATAATCTAATGTCGGTTTAGATAACTCAGTGATGTAACATTATGAATTAAGTGAAACGAGTTCAGGAAGAAAATTTCAATAGAATCAATTAAAGAGTGAACCAATTTCCTTTTGTAATCGAATAATTGTTCTCCCATAATTTTATTGAGAAGATTGTGTTCCGTTCTAATACAATTTATTCGTAGAAAAGTGTATCATTTTTAACCTTTTCCTTCAATCTAAGTCATTTATCTCTAATTTTGTTCATTGTATACGAATTATAATTCTAATACAAACCGTATACGATTAAATTATTGGATGTTGAAATTAATTCATAGCGTTTTCTTCATGAAAAAAGATCGTTTATTTTAAATGACATTGAAAAAACATATCATTCAAAGTATTGTCCATCGTTAGCCACTACTTTTTCCCATCTTTCGGGCAGGAGACGAATACCAAGTCGGAGGAACGCCTCGTCTTTAGATGCAATCCACGAATCGACCCATTTTTTGCAACCTTCATAAGAAGTGAGCCTCTGCCCAGACAGGCCATGATTCATCGATCGAAACAAGTGGTAATTAGAAGGAGCAATATCTGGGGAATACGGCGGGTGGGGTATGACTTCCCATTTGAGCGTTTCCAAGTATGTTTTGACCGATTTTCCGACGTGCGGGCGAGCATTGTGGTGCTGCAAAATCACTTTGTCGTGTCGTTCAAAGTATTCCGGCCGTTTTTCCTTCAATGCACGGCTCGAGCACATCAATTGTAGTCGGTAGCGATCCCCAGCGATGGTTTCATTTGGTTTGAGCAGCTCATAGTAGATCACACCGTTATGATCTCACCAGATATAGAGCATGAGCTTGTGTCCATGGATATTTGGCTTCGCCGCTGGTGTTGATGGTTGACCGGGCTTAACCCGTGACTTTCTGCGCTTGGGATTGTCGTAATCGATCCACTTTTCGTCGCCCGTGACAATTCGATGCAAAAATCTCTTCTTTTTCTCCCGTTGAAGCAGCAGTTCACAGGTAGAGAAACGCTTTTCAACGTCCCTCGGTTGCAATTCGTATGGGACCCAATTTCCTTGCTTTTGGTTCGTTACCATGGCTTTAAGACGTTTTCGTACCGTCGACAAATCAACTCCCAACGATTCAGACAATTCTTGAAGTGTTTGACATGGGTCTTCATTAAGCAATGTCTCCAATTCTTCATCGTTGGACTTTTTTGGCTGTCCAGGTCGTTTCTTGTCTTCCAAGTCGAAATCACCACTTTTCAAACGTGCAAACCACTTCCGACACGTTTGCTCAGCTAGAGCATGGTCACCATAAACTTCCACTGAAATACGATGACTTTCGGCAGCACTTTCTTTCATGTTAAAGTAATGAAGTAAAACTCCCCGCAAAAACAATTTATCCGGCACGAAATTCGACATATTCGATAAAGTACAAAGTGTTGTTATTAACGCTTCAACTAAATGACATACACTGAAACTGACGCCTAAGGACAGCTGTTTTACGGGGAATATTTGGTTAAAGGGAACAATGGAAGAATATACTACCTACGCCATCTCTTGTAAAACGCTACGAATTAATTCCAACACCTAATATAATTTTAAATATTAGGTTGGTAGAAAGATAATTCCGGTTTATGACCTTCAAATTCCTATACAGCTTCCCACCTTAGCTGTTTTAAGTGGTTCAGAACTGTTTAATGACAAACGTCTAACTTTTGTGCAAGCTGTCGAACGCGTTCGGTTGGTCGTTATAAACTGAAAAAAAAATGCCAGGGACCTTCTTTATTTTAATATATTTTATAAGAGAATCATTTCTGTTTTCGAATAAATACATTGCTAATCAGAAGAACTGTTTGAAAACGAAATCCTATTTTTATCAAAAAAAAACTAGTGAATGTATTACAAAATGTCTTATTAAAAGACAACAGGAAACACTTCATAAACTCATAGTGAAACTCGTATGACGTTATCAATTTATTAAGTTTGCCTTTTACTTATAAAACTACTTATAAAACTTCTCCATGCGATATATCTTATTTCATCGATTCCGAGATGACTTTATTTCCGGATGGATTTTTCCACCACCGACGCAAATTTATGCACTCGTACAGAGTAAGTTATTGCAGAGATCGGCGAGAATGCGTTTCTCCTTAAACGGCGAGCGCCATCGCCGCGTTCAATCGAAAACCCGTCCGCCGTAAAATTATCGTCGACTGTAACAAAAATATAAAATGAAAGCAAAACGAGCAGAGATACAATTACTTACGCCCTGTTCACATTTCGATTCGATTTCAATAAATGTACGTACACACGTACATGAACGGTGTGTCATCGAATGGAACGCACGATCTCGTAAATCAATCAAACACCCAACCCGTCCGACTGGAAATCGCTGTTAACATCTCGATTCGTTAGCATTATTTCTTCACATGTACATTCACCGACGCCGTAATAAACAATCGGACGTATTTAAAGCAGTCGTGTGGACAATGGAGCACTCTATCGTGTGGCTTGTGGAATCTGATTCGCACAATTCAAGTTTAGATTAGGTAAAGAGATGGAGAGATGGCTATTCGATTTGTGGAAAATGTTCTGTTTCACATACATTCTATCGTTAATTAAGTACTGTTTGAATTTTCATTTCAATACGGGCGCGCGTATCTATTTGCCTTTCTAAATAGTACATTTGTTTTTCAAACAGATTTGAATTCAGATTCTTGAAGTTTAGCAATCGGAGAACGAAATTAAAACATGATGTTTTCATATGTATGTATGTATATACATATGAAAATAATCGTGGTTTTTGTTTTCTGAATTCTAAACTTGCTTTTTTCAATGGAAATGTTATTTCATCGTATTCATGTTAATATCATTTTAAAGTGCATTTTTCGGTCTGTATTTTGGAAAAATCGACTTTGGTTTTATTAATAATTTTGCTTCAAATCAGGCTATTGAATTAAAGATGAAAAAGGAATAAATAAGAACAGTTTTATTGTATAAGTTCAAAATGGTACAGCAGCAGAAATTGCTTGTAAACTAAACGACGCTTTCGGTGTGGGTACTGTTAATAACACTAGATCTACGGAACCCGTCAGTTTGACGGATTTCAGATTTAATGCTTAAAAATAAAGAAAACATAAATGTTATTTTTTGAAACATTATATTGACTTTTATTGGTATAATGATATGAATATATATATATATATATATATATATATATATATATATATATATATACGAGGGTGGTCCCAGAAGTACCCGACCCAACAAAGAAAACACAAAAACTTTGGGAAAAAATATATTTATTTTTCAACATAATCTACTTTCAGCTCTATACACTTTTCCTAGCGATGTTCAATAAGTTCGATACCCTTTTTATAATAAGAACTGTCTTGCTCCTCAAAATACCCATTAACTGCCGACATCACTTCTTCATCGTTGGGAAATCTTTGACCACTGAGCCATTTTTTCAAGTTTGGGAACAGAAAATAATCCGAGGGGGGCTAAATCTGGCGAATAGGGTGCACGAGGTAGCAATTCAAACTTTAATTCGTTAATTTTGGCCATTGCAATAACGGATTTGTGAGCTGGTGCATTGTCTTGATGAAACAACACTTTCTTCTTAGCCAAATGCGGCTGTTTTTGCTTGATTTCTTCGCTCAAACGTTGCAATAAGTTCGCATAATACTCGCCGTTGATAGTTTTTCCTTTTTCAAGATAGTCAATGAAAATTATCCCACGCGCATCCCAAAAAACCGACGCCATCACACGACGAAAATTGCAAGAAGAAAAAATGAAGGTCATAAACCGTTCGATTTCACAGCGATTCTCAAAAGTGTCCACAAGGACTGCTTCCACAAGTGGAAAAGGTGTTAGCAGTCGTGTGAAGCTGTTGTAGGAGACTGTTTTGAAGAGGACGATTTTAATTTAGAATATTTATTATTCATACAGTTTTATGACGCTAGTCCGTGTACTTTTCTACAGTTCTGGACCACTTAAAACAGCCAGGAAAATCAAAAAAACTTGAAAAATGGATGCATAGACCGTATTTATTATTCTACCAACCTAATAGAATGTAATATAGATAAATGAAACAAAATTTAAAATATATATATATATATATATATATATATATATATATAATAATTGAAAATAAGAAAGCAATGGATTGAAAATTGTTTTTGTCCTAATTATGAACATTTAAAATATATATATATATATATATATATATATATATTCAGTTATAACACTCGATTATAACAACTTTTTTTCATCAAAGTCCGTTCATTGTCGCTATAAACGAACTTTACTGTATATTAAAAATGACCAACTAATAATGACCAACAGTTATTCATCTTAAAGTTGAATGAGAGCAGAACGAGTAAAACAAGTAGAACGAGTACTAGCAAGTTTGAGATTAATTTTATTTATCTTTTTTTTCATGTACATTTATTTCAGTTTGATTTATTGTACGAGCTGGCAAATTACCTTTTCGGTTAACATTTTTCGCACAATCGTTACTCGAAATAAGATACTAAAAACATCATTAAAGCAATAATATATACAAAATCATGTTTTCTTTTAACTTAATTTTTTCTTCATTTTTCTACTAACTTCATTACAAATAAATCGAATTTAACCAGTATTTAGTTTCAAAAAATCAGTAATTTAATTATATATGTATATATATATATATATATATATATATATACTTAAATCTATCTATTCTTTCTCTTTCTCTCTCTCTCTCTCTCTCTATATATATATATATATATATATATATATATATATATATATATATATATATGGGTTGATTCAATTGAGGCTTCCACATGTAAGTATTAAAAGAGGGCGCAGAATTTAATAAAAGTCATGTTATTTTTTATTTAGTATTTTAGTTCAATTCGATATTAAAATGCAATTGAACCAAAATACTAAATAAGGGTAACATGGCTTTTTTAATTTTTGAGTTTTTTTTAATACTTTAGTGTGGAACCCTAAGTTGAATCACACTATATATATATATATATATATATATACACATGTCTGCACGTGTGTGCTACATCTATTTTACTTATTAAAAATATTTCTAATCAAATAAAAAAATATTCCTATTTTAATTCCTAAACAATACAAAGAACGACATTAATGACTATAATAAATGTCTCCTAATTAATAAAGTATTACTTTTATTTTAGTTTTCCAAACTACTACTATAGGTTATTACGTTCTTGCTAATTAAACGTGAATAAAATCACCTGAATGAGATTCAGAGGCTTATTCATTCCGAGATGCGCTATCTAAATTAATTATGTTAATTAATCAAGACAAATATATACTGAGTAATTGCTGAGAAAAAAAAATAAAATCAAAAACAAAGTTCAAAGAAGAGAAAACTTATTAGTACGTGTTAACCTATTAATTAATGTATCTTCATACAGCAGTCAAAAAAAGTGTTTAATAAAATACAGAATAAACCGTGTGTGATTAATACCGATTGAGCCGCTTCGAAACGCCGTTTGAATGACTTGTATGAAAAATGTTTCAGTTCAAATAGCAGTACATATATCATTCTTTTTTTCATATTTAACTGAGTGTTAATGTACAATTGTTGACGATCACACACATCACAGTTAGTTTGATGGTGGCAGAGAAGTGAAAAAAAAACGGTGTTAATTTGTTTAAATATTTATTAGGCGATCGTTTTGCATTTTTTTCATGACTGTGTCTTGTATCCAGCTAATACCAGGTTTTATGGTCCACTTGTTCAAAACTAACAGGATGTTTTTTTTATCGACTGGTTTTAAATAGAATCAGAGCGTTATTCGAGATCTCCAATTAGTCTATGTTGCGCAGTAAAAAAGTTAGGATTTGTTTAATCTCTTACTGATTTTTATTCTTTTCAGCTCTCTTGTATTCTAGAATTCGTTTATCTATAACTTAATTTGTTCTCTGTGTTTATTCTTATTGAATTTTTATCTGTTTGACATTAAATTATGTTTTTATAATCTTCTCTTCATGATTTATTTAAATATTAAAAAAATTTAAATAGATAACATCCATGAAATTTTCTAGCAGTTTTCAAAAAAATAAACTTTTAAGAACTATTTTAAAGGTATTGGATTTCTAGTCGCTTTATTTCATTTTCAAGTTAGATCATTGCTTCCACTTTAATTATAAATTCACATATATTTTTTATTTGAGACTAGTAGTCTAATCCAAATAATAAAAACAACCAAAACAAAGAATAAGTTATTTAAACATGATTCTTAGAACGAATAGATGATTGTTCAAACATTGGAACTGTATTTTTATATGAAAACTGTGATTCTAGATTATAATTTCTTGATAATATTAGTAAACATCTTGTAAAGTAGATAACAGTCGAATAATATATAAAACGCATAATAAAAAAGAGACATTCTTGTCGTTATTTAATGTTTAAGAATATTTTCATACATCCGATATAAAAAAAATAAGTAGGGTTGTAAATAAATTATTATTCATCGATAGATAATATAATTATAAACAAATACATTAGTTCTTAGATAAAATAGTTTTATCTTAGGGATAATAATAGGGATATTCGGGATATTCTTGTACATGGATGTATATTCTATAATTTTCATAATTTTAGTGAATATCATTGTATTTTGATTATTGTTGTATTCTGGAAGTAGGAGGTTTGATCAAAAAATATCCAGATTACACACACACACACACACAAATAAATTATATTATAAATATTTAGTAAGTGAAGGGGAAAACAAATGTCATGATATTATGCGGTTATCAGTTGTCTGCCATTGAGTTCATATAAAAAAATGATTTTATTGAGAGTTTTAGTGGGTTTCTTGATTAGACATTTTTTATCCTATCTTAAGATAGAATTGACTGAATAGCAACGATTCTATGTGAAATTTCGTTTTAAACTTGGGGACTTCCAACTGAAAGCGTTATTTGAATCAGAATCACACACACAATAATTTTAGATCTTACACGAAAGTTAGACATTAGTCATTCAACAGTTCTGGACCACTTAAAACAGCTAGGTAAATCAAAAAAGAGAAAAATCTATATGAATTTTAAGGTGATAAACCGCAATTATTTTTCTACCAACTGAATAAAAATCTCTTTAAAAAGACGCTTTTTAAAACGTTTCAAGAGATAGAAGAAAATTCTAAGATTGATCTAAGAGCGAATCTCAAGCGTGTCTACAAGGATTGCTTCCAGTAGTGGAAAGGTGTTGGCATTGGTACGTAGGTGCTTCAGGGGACTGTTTTGAAGAGGACCGTTTTAATTTCGAACATTTTTTATACATACAATTTTATGACACTAGACAGTGTATTTTTTTTATCAAATTTCGTTTCAATATCCATGATAACGGATATCAGTTTTGTGTACTGTTTTATATTGAAATTCATTGATTCGCACTGGCATAGGATACTATGTACAGGCAATAACTAATCAGACAGAAGAATCGAAATACAAAACTATATAATTGAATAAAAGTAAATAAGTAGTAAGAAGAGAAAATACTTTTCAATACTTTTTTTACTTCATGAATGAAATTCATGAAAATCTTTTGAATGAAATACTATATTTTTTTAACAGGAATATTTATTTACTTTATTACTTTAAGGTATTATATATACTAAAAATAACTTTATATTCAATGATCAAAAAAGAAATCAAAATGAAATAATACTCTGTCCGACTTTATTTAAAGCTATCTTAATCGAGTATAGTATATTTGAGTATTAATGTGGGTGCGTTTCTCAAAGACAGTAAGATCTACAGTCGATTTTATATTCATCTATGATAAAGTTCAAAAATCTTAATTTTGCTTTCTTAAAATAAAAGTGTTATTTAATTATACTGTAATCAATTATTAAGAACAGAATTAAAAATATGTTTTTTTTTTGTGATAAAATAAATAAACACGAAAATGAGTATTTAATTTGTGTATAATTTTAAATTTAGTATTTTTCGTATCATAAAAAAAGATGTTCTTTCTATAAACTTGTAATTAATTGTAAACATTCAATTGAAATAAAATTTAATTAATGATAAATATTTAACGTAATACAAGAAGAAACTCGATACTCGATCTAAACGGGCAATTAAAGAATATTTCTAGTTTTCACCTTTAGATAACAGAATAGAATACGTTTCAATGCTTTTCGTTTTTTTTTTTTTTATTAATATATTTATATTCGATATACGTAACGTATTGCTAATGTACATTATAATTAAACTTATTTAATAATTTTACTTAACGAAACACCTCTTTCATCAGCTGAACTTCAGCTCATCATCTAGGACACAATTGAAAGGAGCCAAACCGTTGAAAATCTCACAACGGATACAAAAAGGTTATTAATTTGATTAAAATTCTAGTTAATCGATTGAGAAACAGCCGTGTACGTTTATTTTTTTTTTTTTGTAAAAAATTCGAATCTTATTTGACCTCTAACGAGCATAAGCATTTCATTTCTACATAATTAATTGACAGATCTTTAGAAATGAAAACATCTAATACTTCTCAGCACACAAATGTAACGTCGACTCATTCGTATTAAAAAGGAGAGTCGAAGAGCAACAAACACACGGTCGATATAAAGTGCATTTGACACACATAATCAAAATGAGATGAGACGTCAAGGCCTTCCAGTTTTTCGTATGGTCTTCATGTTTCACACATCTGGTGACTTTCTTGTTGTTCTTGCGGCGTGTGTGTGTTTTCAAGACGATGAGGACGACGGTGACGATGACGACGACGACGGTAGCCAGTGTTGGAACGTAATTGACCGTATTACGTGTACACCTTTTTTCCCACTCTCCTATTTTACATTATATATATATATATATATATATATATATATATATATATAAGATCTATAAAATAGAATTCAGGTCGATGTTTATGTACTGTAATTAGTTCTTATGTCATCATATCGTTTATTTAATATACTTTTTTAAATAAAAAAATCTCATACGTTCATCAATTATATATTATAGAGGCATTTTTTAATTAATGAAGAATTATGGAATTTGTTAGATATGTATTTATTTCAAATTATATAATTATATTATTACCATATACATATATATATATATATATATATATATATATATATATATATATATAATTACATTAAATACTCTTAATGTAAAGTCCATGGACAGCATTTAAATCATTAATAGATCTCAACTGTTAATAGAAGTTATATAAAAAGTTTGATTGGTTTAGATGGTTGGTAATTGGGGTCTTATGTCGCTTCGACAGCTCAGGTCATTAGCGCCCGAACACAAATTATAATTTAGAAAATAAATCCCGTTTGTGCACTTGCGGTCGAATCACCACGTAATTCAGAAAGCTTAGGTATAAGTGTCAAACTCTTAAAATATTTCATTAAAATAATTTTTCTCTCACTGAGGAACAAAAAGCTCATATGAAGGAACTGGACTGGAAAAATATCTCAGTATGTATAAATATAATAAGAAGAGATGAAACTCTTGAAGATAGTAAAACATTTAAAATACTGATAGTAGGATTCACATGGTTTTTCGTGAAGGAGATGTGAAAATAAGCCTGGATTCGTTTTGAATTCGAACAAAGAATGTAAGAATTGTTATTATTAAATATTTCAGGTGAAGAAAAAGTAAATAGCATTTAGAAAAATAATATTATATACAACCAGGAGGTTCCGAATGATATTTAATATAAGATATTTAATTATTGATATTAAATTATTGATATTTTAATATATGATATGATATTTAATATAAACATTACTTATTTGAATATAAAGATATTTTTTTGAACAAAATGAAAAATTATTTTTTTTAAATTATTAGCATTTGACTGAATGATCTCATTAAATATGTTAACACGTCTAGATTAGTTACATCATTAAAATATATCAATATTTAAGTTAGGGATGAACATCAATGGGATCTGTGCATGTGTGTATGTGTGTAAATAATTATCATCATCCAATTTTGTCAATCCACTACTGGATAAAGGCCTCCTCCATGATTTTCCATTTTATACCATTTAATGCATATTTTTTCCACTGATTTCCAATAAAGTTTTTAATTTTCTTATCCCAACTACTCATTGGTCTCTTTATTGGTCTTTTTATATTTCTTGATTCCTACTTAATTAGTGTATATATATATATATATATATATATATATATATATATATGTGTGTGTGTGTGTGTATATAATTTAATAAAACTTTTTAATATAGGTAATTATTTCGGAAATTACACACAAAAGTGTTATAAATGAAAATATTTTGAATTAAATACACCATAAATATTTTATGTTTTAAAATTAAGTCAAAAGAATGATTTTAAATAAAAAAAAATACCAGAGTGCTCTGTCCACTGCTCGCTGCACTCGATCATCCGTGTTGAGAGCTTCGCCTCCCGCTTGCTGACGCTTGCTCTCCCCTAACAAATGCCAGAAATTCTTGTTATACATACAAATAATCTGTATAAAATGTTAGTCCTTAAAATTTGGTTGGAAAAGTTTATAAAAATTCAAATATTAATATGTGTAACAATTTTTTTACCCTAAAGCTTCATCGAATGCAATATTTTGAATAAATTTATTATTAGTTTTACACTGAAATCGTTACGCTGTTATGTTGTACACTGTGTGAGAGCTACTCGTACATCCCTGTAACTGATGCCAATCAATCAGAGCAGAGACCACACGATCTCCATCAACCAATCAGAACACTAATAAAATTTGCAGAAAGTGTGCACGGGACTGATTTTTAATTATAGATATTAACAATGATACAAATATTTTATTATTATTGTTATTCATCAGTTCATACGCTGTCAATTTTGTATTCATCCGATTAACTCTTTATTCTGGTTGCTTAATTTTTGATAAATTTTATAGTTGATAAATATTAAAAAAAAAAGTATTCTATATTTACTGCTCGGAAGTTTCACTCCAACCGCGCGTGGCCTCAAAAACACACATTTTTTTCTATTGACTTCATCCTTCCAAATCAGCTATCGGATTCCTATTAGCTCCGGCACGAGTCTCATCCTCAGATAGATATTGAAGATTCAATATAAACACACACAAACATATTTTATAATCACTTGAAAACACATATTAATTCTTCAAGAACGAAGATACGAACTCCAAGCTTATTAACATCTCAATCTGTTACTAATTATAGTAATTTATTGACCTTGCAACGCATGAAGATACACAAACTTTCCCCAAATTTTCTACATATTATTGAAAACAATGATGATATATGAACTTTCACAAATTTTCTCAAAAATAAGCACTTCATTCACTATTTATAAATCTGTTTATAAGCTTATAAGCCAGATTCGAGCAATGATACACACACTGTAGAATTAAGCATGACAGAGATACAATTTAATCGATAGAAGACTCAATTAGATCTTATTTTTAAATTTTGATATGATTATATTTAATATATTTTTTTCTAATCCATTCCTTCCAGTATCTAAACTGTTTTTTTGCCGCACTCTCTCTCTGTCTATTTGTCTCTATATATATATATATATACATTTATATATATATATATATATATATATATATATATATATATATATATATATATATATGTTATGGATCAAACAATAAAATGAAAGCAGTCGATTTTTATATCAGTGATCGGTTTTATTTAATAGGCAATAAATCACATTCGGAATTTTAGTACCGCTGATTAAATCATCGTGGTCAATCAGACTGCGTTTCACTCTCGTCTGTCGGCTATTAAGTATATACCGGTATAGGGCAATTATGACGTACTGAAACTCGAACAAATTAAAAAAAGATATATTCACATACACAATAAAAATACTCGGCAGAAAACTGCATCGTGCTGAGTGTAAAAAAAGTAGAATGCACGGCTGAAAAGTTGATTGTATAGCCGTGCATACCAAATTATGCATTTTTATACACACACAGACACAATATTATATATATATATATATATATATGTATATATATATATATATATATATATATATATATATATATATATATGTATGTATGTATGTATATACATGAGTTTCGAAACACGATGATTCAGAACATTGTCGAAATCGATAAAACATGATGAAATTATATTTTTTCATTATTATTAAAATTTAAATTGGATGTCGTCGTCGTCGTTTTGTCACATGTATGTAACATTATTACAGCATTACGTGATTAATTCTTACAATACTGTATGCAAAAATTATTATTAATTTGCACGGATGAATCTGTAAGTGTGTGTAACTATTCTTCACTGGTAAATATGTCATTGTGTTAGATTAAGGTTAAGATGTCTATTACTTAAACCGAGTTGATTGTATACATTATATTTTGTTAATCTTTTAAATATAATACTTTTAAATATAAGACCTATCAAGTGATTTATCTGAATAATACGAATGTTTAATTATTAATAAATCGATTATCTTGATTCTTGAATAGACGATCTTGTAAGTATTTAAAATAATGACTGAGTAATCGATTTAAGTCGATTAATTAAATATGTTTCTATACGGAATCATTGAGGTAAACGTATAAGGTTTGAAAAAAGTATAGTAACATTTACAATTATGCTGAAAAATTAATTTTTTGTTTCGTTTCAATCGAGTGTATTTTCTCAAACTACAGATAATCAAAAATCTAGTCTAATTTCTTCCTAATCACTAATTTATTAGTCAACTTAAGATTATGGAAACATTTTTTTTAATATTTTCAACACACAATATTCAATATAGAGTATTATTGATTTATTAAATCAAATCAGTTTTGAACTTATTGTTTTTTCACATTATCCAAAATATTTATTATACATTCTTATAAAAAGTATGTTGTTTCAGTTCGCATAAAGAATATAAATTCTTATATATGAAGGTAAATTTATATAATAAATAAAAGATTACGTTTATTTCTTCTAATTAAAAACGTGGATGTCTCTGTTTTTCTCTATATTTTTAATACGTTTTGTGATTTTTTGATTTTATTTGTTTATTCTTTTTTGTGGATCTTATTTTTGAATTTGAGTGGCATATCAAGTGAAATGAAGTTATTTTTGAATAATTTTATACAAGTTAGATCATGATATAATAATTATATATACATATAGATATATATATATACATACATACATATATACATATATATATGATTTTTTTTTGTAGAAAATGTAGAAAAATAAAGTGTTGTAGACTCAAACTTTATATTTTTCTATTGTTGCGGCAGGTTATATTAGGTGAAATTAGTTGAGCTTAAATTAGAATAAATTATAAGAAGTAAGTTGTCAGACCGTTTGTTATTATTTCATATTTTCAACAAAAATATCTGATAAAAAGTATTGTCAATTATTGACATTAACATGCGTTTTACTTTATTATTCTCAGCGTTAAAACTTCGATTGTATTCAAGTGTAATAATTATTATTATTACTTGTCTAACTCCATTATTAATCATTAATTATTCATGCAAGTGTTGGTGTCAATATTAATATACTTAAGAGTCATTTCAAACTCAATAATTATCAATATCGACACACTAATCTATAAGTCTGGAATATTTGTCAACTTGGTACCGTATGACTGATTGTTTCATCTAAGTGGAGTCTTCAATAATATATATATATATATATAATCGGCTCCTGTCAATCCACTGCTAGATAAAGGCTTCTTCTATGATTTTCCATTTTGTTCGATTGAATGCCTCTCTTTTCCACTGATTTCCAATAAAAAATGTAATTTCCTTATCACACACAGACGCTACATGCTAGTAAGAAAATAATTTAGTAGTTCTGTATGACAGTTATCTATTTATCTGTCGTTTTATTCTAAGAAATAAATTAAGTTACATTACATATTTTAAACTTCATTTGCCAATAGATCATTGATTAAAATTGGTTGGAAAAATAAACATTTATGAACATTCTAATTTCTAAAGAGTATTTTATTCTTCAAGATAAAATTTTATAGAATCGGCGTGAAATTCTCGTAGAATAGATTAAAGTAATCTATAATTAAATTTAGTCATCAAACAAAAATTAAAAAAAAAACAGTTATTTATTGTTAATAATTTTTTCTTATATATATATATATATATATATATATATAATCAGTCTCTATCAATCCACTGCTGGATAAAGGCCTCTTCCATGATTTTCTATTTTGTACGATTGAATGCTTCCCTTTTCTTGTGGTTTCCAATAAAATTTTTAATTTCCTTATCCCACTTGTTCATTGATCTCTTTCTTGATCTTTTTATATTTCTTGGTTCCCAGTTAATAATTTCTGTTGTCAATCGGTTGTCTTCTCTTCTTGCAACATACCCCGCCCATTTCCATTTCAGACTTTTCACTCATTACATTTGTTGTGACTCCTGCCTGTCTCAGAATCCATTCTATTTTTTCCTATTTCTTCTTGTTATTCCTACCATGCATCTTTCCATACTCTGTATGTGTGTATGTTATGCGTATGTTTTTTTATTTTTTTTAAAAGTTTTTAAAACGTCTTGCTGTATGTTTCACTGTTTAGTAAACAAGTAGACTCTTTGAATTTTGTCGCAATATCATTTATTTGTCTTAGTTGCACATTATAAACTAACTTGTTGTTGGCTGACTCAGCTACCAATATCTAACAAGCATCACAGTATCCTAGCTCTTGGAATAAATTGCTTCGTGGCATGTTTCATCCCTTAACAGCTAGATTCTTGGCATTTCGTTACAAAAGTTATGAATTTGTATTAATATTGAAGAGTGACTTGTTTGATCATTCAGGCACGCATTCCCAGGAGATGCCGGACTACATGGTAGTTTAATGATTACTCGAAATTGGTACTTCAATGAGTCAACAACAAGGTACTCTTCAATATGCGACTAAGGCAAACTCTTCGAATAACTTTAGCATTAAGCACACATGTTTGGCTGCCGTAGGTAAAGACTGGTAGTATACATCAATCAAATACTTTTTTCTTCAAGTAGAATGGGATTCTTGATTTAAATATCTAAGCGTCGCGTCCAAATGAGCTCCATCTCATTTTTATTCTCCTGTTTACTTCTTCAATGAATAACCAATTTTTGTTAATAAGCTGGCCTAGATAGACATACATTATAAATCTCTCTCTCTCTCTCTCTCTATATATATATATATATATATATATATATATAATATATATATAAATGAAAAAGACATAATCGAACATATAATAACATATTAAAATATATCCAAGACATAATAAAAATATATTTTATGGTTAAAAATAAAAGTTGAGATTACTGTTCAGTAATAATAGGTTTTAAAAAATATTGATGCATTTTTAATCGAAAAAAAACGTGTAATTGAAGTGAAATTTGTGTTTATATAATGATCTATGCAAATTTCATTTTATAAACAATGTTAAAAAATAAATAACGCCGGAATGTAATTTAAATATTAATCAAAACATCATTTCGAAATTAAACGTAACATTGTTTTTCAGTATTTTTGTTATATCATCTTCGATATTGTTTATTTAACATATTTCTTCTTTAAATAAACAATCATATATATATATATATATATATATATATATATATATATATATATAATATATTCGTGTGTGCATGTATGCATGTACATTGGATAAATAATCAAGAAATAGAAAGGAAACATTGCTTAGTTAATTTTAATAATATGTTTCCATACTTTTTCTTAATATAATATAAACATCAATATTAATAAATTTCTTCAACGTTTCAAATATATCTGCATTTCAAATAACTTTTTAGGCACTGTGTACAAATATTAATGTATAAAAATAATTCCCATAGTGTGTCACTTCATTCTAATTAGTATATTTCGCAAATTCACAACTTGTAGATCTAGAAAAATATTTTTTTTTAGAATCTATTCTATTATCTTCATACAAAAAATGTATTTTATTTTTTAGTATGTGTATAACAACGGTATTTTGGAAATTTATGGTTTTCAGTAATTGATAAATTTAATTATATATATATATATTTATTTACATACACATACGCTCTTTCTCTCTCTCTCTCTCTCTCTATATATATATATATATATATATATATATATATATAGAAATTCCTAATATCAGTGCATCCTTCCCCTTTTTTTTGAAAGTTTTTCCGGAACTCTGACTTCTAAGCTTACCCAACACTCAATACCATGGGCGGAGAACTTTTTCGAGAATAAGAGCCACAACAAATATTATTTTAAAATTATATTTATAAATTATAAAATATACAACTATATAGTAATCATACTCACTAACGCATAATATCTTTAATCTCTATTCGTTGAAGATTTTGACTTAGTCTTAATTTTTGTAGTTAATAGTTTAATCACTGTTACGCATTTTGGACACAATGCATATGGATGTTTGAAAAGATAATGAGAATTACCCGTTTATATATAAAAGATTCTAATATTGGTACGTACTATACTACTATAGATTATTAATATAAAAGTTTAGGAAAAATGGAAATGAAACACAGTATTGTGTCGAGAGCTGCAGAGAGTAGCTGTGGGAGCCGCAGTTTCCTCACCGTTGCTTTATACTATCAACTCACATTCCTGATAAAATCAGCTTAAAAGCCATTAGCTAAGATCCCGGAATTCTAATGTCAATACCATTCAACGCACATCTCAGCGGCGTTGTGTATAAATTCATACCAATAAAACTATTTTTGACTTTGAATTCAAAAATAAGTGCACAAAAATATATAGCACGATTGCAGGTATAAAAGTAACACGAACATTGACATTATGATATAAAAAATGTACAGTTCTTCTTTTATAGCCTATTTAATAATTATTATACTAACACTACAATTCATACCCCTTTGGGAATTATCTCACCTCATCTCATAACATAGCGATTTTACATTCAAATGAAAGGTGAACATTTATGCTGTTATATAATTTATTCATCAACCACAATAGACTAAAAACGTGAAAAATTATTCATAAAAGATGCATACAAGATTGTGTCAGACTATTAACTTATTAAATAAGCTAGAAGGGAGAAAAGTCAATTTTTCACAAATGTTTTTTAATATCGTTTTATATTATTTTTGTACATACAATCTGTTTACATACTTTTGTGCACTGATTTTACAAATATGTTGTATGTAGTTTGTACGTTTATATATATATATATATATATATATATATATATATATGTATGTATATACACATAAAAGTATTGTTTTTTTAATAGTCTCATATGGCCATAAAAACAAAAATAAAGAAAAGATTTAAAAAATTAAGTTGCTTAAGATATTTATATATAGATATATATATATATATATATATATATATATATATATATAATTTTTTCAGGTTAAAAATTTCTGAAAAGAATCTTTACTGCTTAAGCTATATATTCATACACATGTATGTATATATATATATATATATATATATATATACATAATTGTATTGTTTATTTTAATAGTTGCACATGGTCAGAAAAACAAAAATAATTAAAAGATTTAAAAAATTAAGTTGTTTAAAAGGTACATATTTAATTATTTTCCGCATAAAAATTCTGAAAAGAATCTTTACTGATTAAGTTATATATTCATGCACATGTATATGTATATATATATATATATATATATATATATATATATATATATACAAACATACACATACATACATACAGAGTGATTAAACAGAGATTTCCACACTAAAGTATTAAAAAAAACTCAAAAATTAAAAAAGAACCATATTGTCCTTCATTTAGTATTTTAGTTCAGTTATATTTTAGTATTGAATTGAACTAAAATACTGAATAAACAATAATAGAATTTTTCTTAACCCATGTGTCCCTTTTTAATACTTACATCTGGAACCCTAAATTGAATCATCCCTGTACATGTTATATGACGACCAAAAAATAAGTTATTAAACTCAATGATTTCAATGCTCGATGAAGAAAAAAAAATTCATATTATACAGAATATATATATATATATATTTATATATATATTTATATATATATATATATATATTATATATATATATATATATATATATATATATATATATATATTATATATATATATATATATATATATATATATATATATATATATATATATATAGATACATACATACATTCGTATTGTTTCACATTTGTTAGTAGATTTCATGTACTTATTGCATGCAACAATTAAGTATTCTCCTGACATAATGTTCTCGAATGCTGTTTTGTTAATCATTTTAAATTATTAATTAAATATTAACACATTTTTAATGAAATCTCGTAACTGAAGTGTGGTTCAAAAGCTTTAATTTATATCTAATATCTACCAATATATATATATATATATATATATATATATATATATATATATACATATATACGTATGCTAATTAAAGATTTATCCTCCATTTAATGATATATCGTCATCAAGGCAAATAATCAATTATATTTTAGAATTAAATCACCAAGGATACTAAAACTGGGACATAAAAAAGTAACATATGATTCATTTCTCGTATTCATTTTCATCATGCTCTTCACTGGTATTTATTTAACAATCTCTGAGATTATATATTTTATATATATATATATATATATATGTTTGTCTCATCACACAGACATTATCTGATTCATAAGTTCATAGTAGAACGTAACGAAGTGATTGTATTCGTCTTGAATGCAACTTTTTTTTTATTGTATTTATATTAATTTTAAATTAAATGTCAATGGAAATTGTTGTTATTATCTTTATTAGGTTGTATTATTTTTTTTAATTTCTATTATAGAATAATTGAGATTTGAATGTGATTTGAATAATCTTATGCATTGAAATTGAATAATTGCTCTTTCATACTTGATTCATTAATAAATTTGTTCGTACAATTATTTTTACTTTTACGACATACATACACACACACACACACACATATATATATATGTATATTTTAGTATATATGTACATATTAGAATTTTTTTTTAATTATCAATTGTAATATTTAAAAAACATGATTTATTTTTTACTAATCTTCTGTAGAACACAGTGATTAGTGTATTTTTCATAATAATTCTAATAATAATTGTTTGTTGTATTGAATGATTGTTTTTTTGTAGACGTTGATTCTTCTATATCCGTTTTTATAAGTTTAATGGAATAAATAGAGAAAGAAATACGCATTTACTTTCTCGTATAATCAGAATAGCGAAAGGAAAAGAGAATATATGATTAATAATTCAATAGTTGTGTTTATATAATTCGCAATTTTAATAATTTTACATATCTACAATAAGAAAAAGTTGATGAATCAATTTTACTTATGAAATACATTACTTAAAACAAATAAAAAGTACAGTTCTGGTACTGTATTTAAATGCATTTCAACAGATGGGTTCTTGTCCTGCTTAATATACCTCGAAACGTTTTTATGGTCAAAAATATTCAAGAAATTATTATTGATTATTTTTGAGTATTGATTTTGTGTGTTCGATGACGATATCATCTTCAAACCGCCGTCAAACTATAGAAAAATTTCATTTTGATGATAATCTTGCGAAAAGAATAAATAGTTAATCACTTTAATACATTGATTTTACCAGGATATTTTTTTCAATGAATTATTTCCCACAAAGAGAAAGGATTGTTCTCATCAAAATGTATAACAATGTTTGTCTCCTATAGAGTGATTCAACATAGGCTTCTACATGAAAGTATTAAAAAAAACATATTAGCCTCCATTTAGTATTTTAGTTCAATTGTATTTCAGTATTGAATTGAACTAAAATACTAAATAAAAAATAACATGACATTTTTAATCCTTGTGCCCCTGTTAAGGAAGCCTAAATTGAATTTCCCCTTTCTCTCTCTCTCTCTCTCTCTCTCTCTCTATATATATATATATATATATATATATATATATGAACAACAAACATGTGGAAGCCTAAATTGAATCACCCAATATATAAAGAGTGATACATTTATCAACGTGATTTGAGCAACTATCCTCAAAATATAATTCTAATAATTATGATTTTTTTATCAAAGTATATGAACAGTATCAAATTTTATTTTCAGTTATCACTTTTTTCAGTGAATTTCAATATAATAACTTTAATTATACGAATAAATACTAATATTGTTAACAAATCAACAAGTCGGTTTATTAACTAGCTGAAAATTTGAATTTTAAATATTTAAAAATTAAAACTTTGTTGTAAGTTTAGTGTTGTAGTGCATATAATAATTAAAAAAGATCAAAAATGAAAATGAAGTCAATAAATCGACATTTTTTTGTAGTTGTTTAAGAATAGTAAAATTAAGTCATTAACTAATTTGAGATGATACATTCTCGATCCTGAGACTTCAGTCGAGCACCTATGCAATACTTCAACATCAACAATGTATAATACTCTAACTCTAACAATACAATATTCTATCAGCCTCTTTAAATGCTATTAGTGCTCATTAGTTTCGTACTCGCTACTCAGAATCGAATTCACTACTCCATTTAATGAGCAGTGTAGTGATTTACTCACCTCGAATCATTTAGAATCGGATTGTAAACCGTCTCAGAAAGAATTTAAAATCCTAAATGCATTTTTAAGTTAGTCTAAGTATATATGAAATATTTCAACGTCTAAAAAAGCCTTTGTTTTGAAGTTGCGAATTTGAAAAATATAGAGATATACAGACATATAGATATCTTCTTTTATTTAATTGTTAATAGTGATAGTACAAATAATTGTAAATGAATTGGTTTATGAATTTTATTATATAAATATGTATCTATATATTTATGTATATATATATATATATATATATATGCGTATATACAGAAAGATTTAACTTAGGCTTTCACAGGAAGGAATGAAAAAAAACGCAAAAATTAAAAAAAACATGTTATTCCCATGTGGTATTTTATTTTAATTGTATTTTAGTAATGAATTGAATCAAAACACTAAATAAAAAATATGAATTTTCTTAACCCATGCGCCTTCTTTTAATACTTCCATGTGGAAGCCTAAATTGAGCATCCCTATATATCATTATCATTAGCCCCTGTTAATCCACTGCTGGATAAAGGCCTCTTCCATGATTTTCTATTTAGTATCCCTATATATATATATATATATATATATATATATATAAATATACTATATATATATATATATATATATATATATATATATATATATGCAGTATAAAATGAAAAAAAATGATTTTTTTCTATCAGAACTCTTACAATCAATATTTAAAACCGAAATTTTTGACAATTCCACTAAAATCTCTTCAAATGTGTGAAGTTCAGCATTAAAATTTAATGTATCAAACTCCAAACCCCGTTCTAAATTGTCAAATCAATCATTTCAGTTAAACACCCTCTCTTATCAGCTATAATTATAAAAAAAATGAGAAATCTAGTAGAGAGACTGAGAAACTCTCGCTTTTAATAGTAAATAATTTTATAAATATGTTTTATAAAACCTCTTTTATTCAATTGAAGTTCGATTTCATGTATAACATTTTCTGTATCGTTTTAATCTATGTCCTGTGTTTTAAAGAAAATCATTAGTTTGTAACAAAAATGACAAATGTAAATAAATATTTCATACTTATTTATATAATAATATGCGTCATTTAGATTATTGTTACTACAAACAGGTCAGTATACAGATATAATTTTTGAACAAAATAATGAATTGAATTTTATTCTGTTTTTAAATTAGTAAACGTATTAACCCTTTGTGCATAAATCATGAGTCTGACTCGTGAACTACAAAAAAAAAAAAACACTTTATCAGTCAATCACAAAGTATGGGATAATGGAGAGGTAGCAGAAATCAGCTCGGTAGCCCTGCGTAGACTAGAAAAGATTTTGTCAGTTTTAGATGTTTCTTCGAAATTCTAACAAAAGATTTTTGGAAAATGATAACGAACGAATCCAATAGATACTTCCTTTCAATTTAAATAGTCATTTTGTTTAAAAAAAATACAAGCACAAGGGATTAAGGTCCTTACACTTCATAAGATACAATCAATTGGATTAACAATTTATTTGTTTTAAAATTTGTTAAACATTTTTTCTGTAATGAGATAACAATAGTGTCCACTTGATGCCGATTTTCTTTTTATACACCAATTTTGCTGACGCTTATTATGGGATGTTAAAAATACCCTCAGCGTGGTTACCGTCCTGGTAGTCGTCAGAGACCTGATAACCAGTATATATCATCAAACAGATGTAATGGTTTTGAGATAGTAACATAAAAATGTTGAACCTGCCATTTGGTCTTATCTGGAAAAAAATGTAAAAAACCCAGATACCTGTATAAAAAAAACGACCCACCAAAGAGATAAAAGGATAGGGAAAAAGAAAGGAAAGGAAGGAACGAAGGATAAACTTGATGCCAGTAGTGATCCTTTAATAACATCAACGATGCGTTGATTTTATTTAAGAATGCCTTAAATAAAATGGCAGACCGAACGCTGTCTCAGATTTTAAAATTAAACCGTATGTAGGGTCAACCCTGTCGAATACCAACAATTCACATAAAAAGTATTGTAGATTGAATCGATATCGAAATGCGTTTAACCAACAATTAATGATTTATTAAACATTCTTGATTGGAAACTGTTTTGTCGGTTATAGTATGAAAAAATAAATAAATAATTCATTTATAATACTATTTATCGATTGAAGAAAGAGCTCTTTATCTCCAGTCCGTTTTTATATTTTGTCCTAACCGTATTTTGTTAATATGTCATGAAACAAGAAGATTTTAAAGTGTTTTATTTTCAATCAATTAAAAAATACTTAAGAAAAAAAATATATTTATTGTCAACATGCTGCACGATTATTTTTATCGAGTTGATCTAACGAATTTTCGTTTGAACCAATCGAATTATATAACCGATCTGTCAATAATAAAAAAATAGATTCGAACCTGGTGAACGATTACAACAATCGGTGTGTAATTTATGTTATGTCGAACGATTTAATCGGACCGGATTTTCGTTAAACGCGACGGTATTATATAACGTGCCGAAAAAAAAAGTGCTGTCCGTTCAGGTAACGATGGAAATCTGTGCGCAAGAACCTCGTTCGAACGTCTGACCGTCGTAAAAGACGATCCTCTACAGTGTACACAGATGGAACCGTCGTCTTCGTAACACAATATACCATCTCGTTTATGGTGAGAGGTTCTGACCCGCTTTTTCGACCAAGTTTGTGTGCGAAGGGAACGAGCCGTGCGAGCGAGCGCGCCGTAGCTACCGCGCTCGAAGACAACAGACACTGTTACGTTCAAATGTTAAAATCTCTTCGGCTCGATGTCTCCGGTCGTCCCCTTCCCGTTCAGTGAATGTGTGCTGGTGCCTTAGTACATTTCACGTACACACACACACACATACAACGCACACACACGTACAATCACTTCGTACGTGTACGTTTTTTGTAATCCGTGATTGTGTTCGAACAGAAAGACACGAAAAAAGCACACACACTCGCGGTGTCCGTTTTTCCACCCGCCAAAGTGGGGGAACGTCTTGGGAAGAAGATGAGCTGTATAAATTGGCCACCTGCACATGTCGAAGTATCATTCGATTCGTGTGCTTTTCTTGTGGAGTAACATCGGGTTACTCTCGTTCTGATACAATTTTTTTTGGTACGATACTATGAAGGCTTTCGTGGTAAGTACTTTCTTGTCGCGATACTTCTTCTTGTTGGTTCGCATTGTGACCAAAGAAAAAAAAACATATATATGTATATATATATAAAATCATTTTAAATCATCTACGTTCACAATGGATCACATTATTTTCATAAGTATTTATAACATTTATTTATTTTTTTACAAAAGTATAATTTTATTTTCTACTTCGGGAGTGTGTTTTCTATACGATCGATTATCTGTAAAAATACTTTTTTCTTTGGAAAAAAGACAGTGTTTGAATTAAATCTTGAGTGTTTTTCGATGCTCGGCGTGTGTTTAAATCGGTTAATTGGCTCGAAACCTTGTGGTCGACTCTAAATGTGGAATATTCTAAGAAATATTTATATACATATATTTTTTATTATATTTTATGTTTATCGAACAAGTGATTAATTGCTTCGAATGCACTTCACTAACGCTCAATGGATTCGCTGTAAAATCGGTTAAAAAATCGCATTTCCTAGTAATAAATCTGTGAAGCGTACTGAAAATTCGATCAGTTTTGAATAATACCTTGAATTGTTTGAAAGTTTCGGATCTTTTCTAATGAAAAATGAAAATTTCAACGAAGTCACTGTAAAAATTGTTAGTAAATCACTTAATGGATTCATTTGTTAAATTGGTGGGAAAATCTAGCTTATTTTCAAAATATTTTCGAGTGTTTAATTATTTATTCAAGCAAAAATCTTATTTTTAAAATTTATTTAATTAGTTCTGTGAATCGTATTAAAACTGTAACTATTTTTTTTCAAAAGCTTAGATCGTTTTGATTAAAAATTCTATTCTCTTGAATTTCTCTCATTTAATTTGGTTGAAAATTTAACAAAAACTGACAAATTTATTTTTATTTTATATTGAATTTAAATCAAATATTGAAAATATTATGAATCTATTTACTGTTCAGCTGTTACTTATCATTTTTTTTTCAAATACATTGACAGTCATTTCCATTTTTTTTTTGAAAATAATATCAAATTGTTTGTTAGTATTTTTCTTCAAATAATCAGAAATGTTTAAAGATTATTGTAATATATTTTTGAAGTGTTTTTGCAATTAGTTATTATTTTATTGAATAAAATATCTTTTAAAATATCAAATATAACAGAAAGTAATCTTTTATTTATAGATAATGTCTTTAAAATGTTAGCAAATTGCTATTTTTTTTATAAATATCTATATTTTCTATAAAATAAATTTCAAGATTTTTTTAGTCGTTTAAAAAGATTTTTTGTGAAAAATATAATTATTTCATTGTCTTGATAAATAGTTTATACTTTTTATTTGGAAATAGATTTTTGTACAAATCGTTTTTGAAAAGATCGTTTTAATTCTCATTCTTATTTTAAATTTGACCATTTGTAGTTTTCCGGTATAAAATAATTAAAAAAATATTAGATTATATCTTTGTTTTAGGATAAAAAATTGTTTTATTCATTTATTTACAATCTGTATCATTTATAAAATTTCGTAAAATATTTAATTTTTTATAAAATGGTTGAAAACGAGCCTGATTTCTTAATTAGTTGATATTCACTTGAAAATGTGCTAAAATTGTTTTTGTTTTTTTTTTTTTAAAAAAAAAATAACTTTTTTCAATGGTATAATCATTATACGAAAATGGTTGTTCGAAAATCCGTTATAGTCACATTTTATACGAAATTTATTCACTTTTCCAAACCTGATTAATAAATATAAAGTAATTTGTAATCGGAAATGGATTTCTTAATTATCACAAAACTGTCATGCGATGAAAAACAAACAATTAAAACTGTTTATTCATCATTTACCTTGAGATGATAGTGAAATACGTCGATCAGTAGACACAGGTGAATGTCAAGGAAATTCGTGTACTCGAATCGTTTAATTAACAGTTAGCTTCAGTGTGGAATCATTCACTTATTCAGTCATTCATTGAATGTGGCACAGTTTCTAGAATTAAGTATTCGGGTAACGATTTTTTTTCAAAAATGAAACCACTCAAGTATATGTTTTGATTTTTATTTTGATTAGCAGATCAGTTGTAAAATTATTAGTGCATGATTAAAAAATCGATGACGTTTCTTATTAGATATCGGAATGAAACTTTAGTAGAATAACAAAATTATCAAACTTAAATTTAAATCTCGTTTAAAAAAGACTGAAATATTAATTTGAGTACAAAAAGATTTCAGAAACATTTTCCAATCTCGGTGAAATTTTTATGAAATCCCATTGATTCTTGACTAATTTCTGCTTTTTTTATTAAATATTAATTTGTTACTATTTAGTAAATTTTAGTGAAGCTCAAAAATATTTCTTGCAACGATATAAGTGGATGTTCAATTTAATATTTTCCGGTAATTCGAAATAAAGTTAATTCTTTAATTAAAAAATGTAAATTTTCTAATTCTGTATTTAAAAAAATACTAATTGTATTTAATTCGACATATCTGTGATTCAGTAGTAATTAAAATCATATTCGTTCGTGAAAATCCAAATTTTGATACTTGTAATCATATGAAAAAGATCCATTGCGAATTAAAAAAAAACGGATTTATGGATGCTAATTCGGTCTTTCGTCCATATTTTAGCTCGTAGCTACCCTAGTAGCGTTGGCCCAATGCCGACCTGAAGCTGGATACAGCTATTCGCGTCCATCAGGAAGCTATGGCGCCCCAAGCGGTGGCGGCGGTCATGGTGGTGGACTCGGAGGTGGAATTATCAGTGGAGGAGGACTCGGAGGTGGAATTATCGGTGGAGGAGGACATGGAGGTGGATTGATTGGAGGAGGTGGATTGATTAGTGGAGGAGGACTCGGCGGTGGACACGGAGGTGGACTTGGAGGTGGTCTTGGAGGTGGTCTCGGAAGTGGAGGATTAGGAGGCGGTCTCGGTGGACTCGGCGGCGGACTCGGTGGATTGGGCGGTGGATTCGGTGGTACTGGAGTAGGTGGTGGACTTGGAGGTGGACTCGGAGGTGGACTCGGAGGAGGATTCGGAGGTGGATTCGGAGGTGGTGCCGGAGGTGGTTTCGGAGGCGGTTTCGGAGGCGGTGCCGGAGGTGGAACCGTTGTCCAGAAACACATCTACGTACATGTACCACCACCAGAACCTGAAGACATCCGTCCACCAAGACCAATCCCAGTCGCTCAAGCTCAGAAACACTACAAAATCATCTTCATCAAGGCCCCAACTCCACCAACCCCAACTGTTCCAGTCATCCCACTCCAACCACAGAACGAAGAAAAGACCCTCGTATACGTTTTGGTCAAGAAACCAGAAGAACAACCCGACATCCATATCCCAACTGCTGTACCGACTCAACCATCCAAACCGGAAGTATACTTCATCAGATACAAGACCCAGAAACAAGCCGTCGGCGGTGGAGCTATCGGTGGTGGAGCTATCGGCGGTGGTGGAATCGGCGGTGGAATCGGCGGTGGAGTAATCGGTGGTGGCGGAATCGGCGGTGGAATCGGTGGAACTGGAATCGGAGGAACTGGACTTGACGGCGGTCTCGGCGGAATCGGAGGCGGTATCGGCGGTGGACACGGAGGCGGAATCGGAGGTGGAATCGGCGGTGGACACGGAGGCGGAATCGGCGGAGGAATCGGCGGCGGTCACGGTGGAAGCATTGGAGGAAGTGGTCACGGTGCATCTGGGCCATCATCCAGCTACGGACCCCCCGGACAAAGTGGACCTTATTAAATAATTCGATAGTAAACGGAATTTACGGGTTGCGTCGACGCCGATAACAACTAATATCGTCGCAAAGGGCCGCAGATCGACGCAAACATCAGAACAAAATTGATTTCACACGATTCGAAATAAATGACGAAGACGCGCCGACACCAGAATCACTTTCGGTCATTCATCATCCAAAACAGAGTTACTTTCGCACACGCGTACACACACGTATACGAATAGCAAATTCCCATTGTACGCATGCGTACGCGTCTGGAATAGATTTGAATGTGGCGCGATTCGAACGAAAAACAAAAGACGAAAAAAAATCATAAACGTTACCGGCCGACGACGACGACGACATCTAGCGAACAAATTCACAAAAACAACACTCTTTGTACATACTCGATTTTTTCATTGACTTCATTATATTCCTTTCGCTCCTTCACACTCTTCTTATCCCAAACATCTCTATCTCTTTTATATACATGTGTGCATTTTTTTTAAGTAGGATATGTTTTATAATTAAAATATTAATATATTTTTGTATTATCCCGTGTGATACAAGCACACTAATATATACATATTATACATGAATATTATATATTGTAAGAATTTTTTATTGCAAGAAAAACGGTGACAATAAATGTATTTTATAAAAAAATATCCACGTCGTATCATTTCATCGCAATCGCACCACCGTCCGGTAACAATGCGTTCGTATTTCTTATTCAGAAACGAAAAACAAAAACTGGATGTTTCAAAGTTAGAAACTGCTGCTATATTTAAACTTATTATTACAGTACCAACGTGCATCTCTTATATCGTGGTTAAATTCCAAATTTATTACAGACTGAACAATTAAATAATCATCAATCATCCACGTTATCTTCTCTTTTCGACAATTGAACAGCAGTTAAATATATTTCTGTACTTGTTTTTGAAAATTGAAAAAAAAATGTAAATTAATTAGTTGCGTGTTGGAGATTTCGTTTCAATGGTCCCATTAAACGAACGGGTGAAAGTCGTACGGCCAGTTTTTCAGGATTTATAGATTACGACAGTATTCCGAAGTGATTATTTCGATAATACGAGTTTAAAGAATTTAATATATAAAAAAAAAACACTTTTAAGTTCTTTCAAAGAGAAGAGTTTCTATTTAAAAGGTCATTCATGCTCTTCAGCATTGTTTGGTTTGCGCGGTTGTTTCATATTTTCAGAATTTGTACACTTATTTATTTATATAAATCGGATATTTCACCAACAAAGATATTTATGAAAAAAATCTTTCATAAAATAGATCGAGTGTTTATAAAATTACTATATATTTCAATGAAATGACAGCTAAATTAGTATTTCTTTCTTTTAAGACAATATAATATATATATAAACATATATATATATATATATATATATATATATATATATATATATATATATATATATATATACATGCATACCACAAACACACAGATATAATGAATAATTTCGTTCTGCATGTTCACCTTAATATCTACATAACTCAAATATTTCTTTTGTATTTCTAATACTAGAGTCTATAAATTTTTCACTTTGTTAAAGATCCAAACTATAAGTTATTTTTAAATCTATTTTTTGTTAAAAAGTGAAATTATTGTCTTTCATTGCGACAATTAATGCGATTAACATTTCTATATGCATGAGAAGCTTCTTTGTCCATCAGAAAATATTTTCTGTTAAATCATCAGATTCCAATTTCTTTCTACAAAATCAGCACACTGTGCACTTTATGATGAAAATTATTTTTTATGCAAATCGTGTAAAATTTTAGTACAACTTTTATTACATAAGTGTGATACCAAATGTCCTACATATGTGAATTGAAAAGAGTGAGTTTTCATGATTAAACGATACTAATTTATGTATATCACTTCTTCGTGATCACAATTCTTGTTACATTTTCAAGATTCTTTAAAATACACGAATTTTCAGACCTTGCTTTATTATTTATAGATTCAATTCTCCTTAATTTATTCAACAATTGAAATATATTTTTATTTATACTTTTTTTATTTGACTTATAAAACCTCATTGTATAATTCTTTCGAATTTCATTGTGTTTTCCATAAAAATGTGAATATATCAGCATTACACATTCATGTATAAAAAATAAAAGAACTTCCAGACCTTGCTCTATCATTTATTGATCCCAATCTATTTAATTTATTCGAAACTTGACATATATTTTTATTTGTATTTTTTTCATTTGACTTATAAAACCTCATTCTAAATTTCTTTCAAATATTCATTGCATTTTCCATGAAAATGCAATGAAATTTGATTATACTAGTATTACACATTCATGTATAAAAAATAAAAGAATTTCCAGATTTACCTTTGTCATTCATAGACCCCAATCTCTTTAATTTATTCAAGAATTGACATATTTTTTTATTTGTATTTTTTTTATTTAACTTCTTGGTTGATTATTAGGTTTTTAGTACGTTTTGATAGCTAAGGATATTAGCGCCCGTTATTTAAATTGTGAAACCTCAATCCAAAGTTCTTTCGAATTTCATTGTGTTTTTCATGAAAATGTGATTATACCAGAATTGCACCTGTATAAAAAAATAAATGGATTTCTAGACCTTGCTTTATCACTCATAGACCCCAATATCTTTAATTTATTCAACTATTGACATATTTTTTTATTTGTATTTTTTTTATTTGACTTATAAAACTTCATTCTAAATTTTTTTTCGAATTTCATTGCCTTTCCCTGAAAATGTTATCATACCACCATTACACATTCCTGTATAAAAAATAAATTGGCTCTCAGACCTTCCAGGACAAATCCTTCATCATATAGTTTCCATTCTCTTCAATTTATTCAACAGTTTACTTATCTTTTACCTCTATTTTCTAGCTTATTAACCTTCTTCTAATGTTGTTTATAATTTCATCGCTTTTTTCACATAAATACACATTCTTGTATATATATACATATATATATATATATATATATATATATATATATATATATATATATATATATATATGTATATATATGTAAATGTATATATATATATATATATGTATATATTACTTTGTGTATATATTTATGTAAATTACAAATATCTATATATTCATTTTGGAATATTTCTGCCATAGTCATAAATTACCATAATTCCATTAAAACAAATAGTTACTTTATAAACACTGCTTATTATAGTGTAATAATTAACAAGTTTTACAAAAAATATTTTATTATTCAGTAATATATTTTATAAAAGATATTTTATATAAAAAAGTTTCACAGATCTTATCTCTAATATAATAAACGTTATTTTGAAAGGAACAAGATTATCTTCAATATTAATTAATATACATTTCAGTAAAAAATATATCATGAAATCAATTAACGTAGTGGGTATTGGTAACAGATGTTTATGAACATGGAAATATTCCCTGATTTAGAAAGAGAGCTAGTTCAAAACTAATCAAAGTCCATAAAATTGAATAAATTCTCATTCGTTCTATATAAATAAAAATAAAATGTTACTTAATGGATATTTATAAAGACACATTTCAATATCAAGATCTTTTTTGACTAACGAAAATTATTTGTAATGTATCAGGCTAGTAAAAGAGTGTCTAATCGTGGAAACTCTGGATCTCCAATGATTTAATTGTGAGGTGCAGTCTCGTCGTTGAGTCATGAAAAATTGCTCGATCACTTAGTGAAAATCATAGACCCATAAGACGCATAAAATTAGTCGTTAGCCTCAGAAGGCAGGAGCAAATCCTTCAGCTACACTACAGATCGGTTATTGTTTAAGTTATACTAGAGTTGAGTCATTAGACAAAACTAATTCAATTTTAAATAATTTTTATATATGTAGAAACAAATTCTCTTACACATCATAAATTTATTTCAAAATTACACTTTGTAATTAATTTTATAAACATCCCTACTCTAAAACACCATTTTTATATAGTTTTCACTGGTATTAATTTTCTGATAATCTGCTCCGTGTCTAAGAAACTATTCTGATTATTTAATTACTGAATTACCATTTATGAATAAACACTCAGAAAAGAAAATAACAGTTTCTTCTACATTCTCGCTGCGTATACAGTAGATGTCTGATATTCTTCAATCGATAATAACGAACAGAAATGAATTATTTAGAACGTAAATAATCTGGAAAACAACGTTTCGCCGAAATTGTTTACTCGTTTTAATATTTGCATCGGGAACATTCAAAACAAGAGTCGAAGTTTTATTTGTGTAAACATTAATTTATTTGTACGGTTAACGTATATGTAATACGACAAAAATTTCTAATTAATTTCCATGTATATCCACAATGGCTACCGAAATTAAATCATAGTCTGCCGGAAGGTTAAATATTTAAATTAGAAATTTCTCAGCATGTATTTCACATATGATATATAAATATACTTACTTTATATATATATATATATACATATATATATATATATATATATATATATATATATATACATATATATATATATATATATATATATATATATATATATATATATATATATATATATATATATATATATATATATATATATATATATATACAGAGGTGACAAAAACATTCTAATTGTTAATACATATTAACACTTTGACGTCAGGCATTTATGCTTAACGACTGAGTGAAAACGCGGGCAAAAATTAAGTAAGATGATGATTATGTAGACATTGCGAAAAATCGCTCTAATTACTAGAGTAGAATGAATTTTAATATTCTTTTTGTAGATTTTCACAATGAACTGTTTCCTGAATAACATCTTACCACAAAAAGACATTATTTTATCAAATATTATTTTATTCAGGTCAAAAAGTATACTTATATTTATGAAAAAAGAATTCAGATAATAAAAAACCGCAATTATTTTCCTACCAGCTTAATAGTTATTCTTCATTGTGATTGAATATTAAATAAAATTTAAGTCAATTGGCATTTAGAGTATAAATGAGTTTTTTTCATCCCACAAACCACAAAAAAATTTCTAATCAGAAATGTTTTATAAGTAGTTGTTGATGGTTGATTATTCGAATTGCAAGACAATAATACGTTATTATTGGGAGTGTTGAGGTACAGAAAAATCATGTTTGACCAGAAATTTCTTTATGATTTGTGAAATGAAAAAAGAATTCATTTGTAAAGATAAACCGTTCAAATCGGTGTAGCCATGAAGAATCCAGAATACAATTAAATATCTACTTTTTTATTTTTCTGCGACAGCCTGTATACAGGTGTACAGATTTTTATATAACCAATTAAACTGACGATTTTCATTATAATTAAGCCAGTCAGTACTTACCTAACGTCGATACTAGAACGAAACTAGAATTACATGCGACATAATCCGCAATGTTTGCATAATTACTATTCCGGTGGACATTTTTTTTATTTGCAATTCGAAATATCTTTTCCGTTCGTTGGTCGACGAGCGATTTTTGAAACTCGTTCCTAGTAAAGTAGGTAAACGTTTATTGTATACACTTTTTTACAGACGGATAGAATGTCTACGTTTTGTCTGTCTAATTGTGTATGTAAGCATGGGTGTGTGTACGCGTTGATATTTTAATTGGTTATCAATGAAAGGAGTATCGACATTTCATGTGATTACTAGTTAGCAGTTTCATGTGATTACTTTATGCTATTAGTAAATTAAAGTGAAGATGATTGTAGTCGGTTCATTATTACATTTTTCATGATTATATTATTTAATAAAATTATTATTATAATTATATTTTTTAATAAAATTATTATTTGAAACGCTTACACTAATCATAAGAGTGTAAGTGTAAGTATTCGATTGTTTCATACGATATGGTTAATTTTGAGTGAAATTTGCAACTACTATAATTTTATTACAAAAAAATTCTATTAATCAAAATAAGTAGTAAAAGTTCAGTTTTATTTTTCCAATAAATACAGACGAATTTATACTACTTTTTTGCAAGCAATACATTTCTTACAGATGTTCTTAACCACTGTCATATTATTGAATGTTTTTTTATCATTAAAAAGTAGTCCTAGAAATTCTTGAAGACATATTAATAACAAGTCCTCTGAATACATCAGGCCGAACAGAATATTATATTGTAAATGGCACAGTTTCTATGCCATTATTTTATTTCTTTGTCATATAAATAAATATATATATATATATATATATATATATATACATATATATATATATATATATATATATATATATGTATATATTTATTATATAAGTATATACAATTGAAAATAAATAAAAATAATAAACATTCGGTAGAATTATTAATCTGAGCATCTGTACTGTGAAAATGAAGACTGCTATTTAAGTATACAGATATATGATCAGTTAGAATAGTGTAATTTATTTAATATTTTTTAGAAAAAATACAATGTAAGACTTTTCTCTACTTTCGTAAAACCCATTCTGAATGATATCTCTGATTTGATACTTAAACAATTCAAAACTCCATGATTGTAGTCGTTTTTGTCAAGTTTTGGTCAAGATTGTGAAGTGTTTTTTATAAAAAATTGTTAAATGTTTTAGATTTGAAATTCTAATACAGAAAAATTAAACGAATGCATTAATGATAACAGTAAATGAAATTTTAATTCTTGGATTAAAAAATAATCGAAGAGAAATGAATGATTCTATTTTTTAATCGAAACATATGATATTTTCATATTTCCAGTCATGGTTTATAGGTTCGAAAGTGAAAAAAGTTAATATAAAATATCAACATTTTCTCAAGGAACTCGATACTTTCAGTAATGATTTGTTTTCACTAGAAACTGAAAGTGAAAAAAATCATATTCATGTCATCAAATGTCAATTTTATGACGATGGTTAACATAAGTTTATTGAAAAGTTATAAAGTCTTTGTTCGATTTGATATTTTAATATTTTTCATATGAATTTATTGCTTAACAACATTATAAACATTGAAACTAATCGAAGAGAAGTATTAAGAAGACGGACATTTTTATAAGTAAAAATGATTATATAAAGTTGAATTTGAAAGTTACGAAGGTATTTATTTATTATTAATTATTTTGTAAAATTAATTTTGATGAGAGATTTTATATTATTGTTGAATAGAAATTATCTGTATTGACTATATATATATATATATATATATATATATATATATATATATATATGTATATCATATATCTCATATATATATCATATATCTCATATATATCATATATATCTCATATATATATATATATATATATATATATATATATATATATATATATATCTATCATATATATATATATATAATTTGTTACTTACTTTATATTGGAACCACATTCATAAAAAAATTAGTCAAATCTAAATAATATTATTAAACACTAAAATAATATTTCAGATTAAAATACATGAACTGCCATTGCAAGTCTCTTACTTCTAATTCCGTTAATACTTCGTCCTGGTTGTTATTTTCCTTTTGGCTTACTTGAGTTCATGTTCTCCTTCAGAAAACAAAGCACCATTTTATAAATCGAAGCTTTAAGCAAATGTTATAAGGTTTTGTCCTAGATAAATTGAAAATATTAGATGTAGCTCTTTTATATTTCACCAAAACATCCGAAGCTTTTTTGTAGACGGAATTATATTTATATATATATATATATATATATATATCATACAGAACTAATATTTCATCTCAGAATATAATTATAATATATATATATATATATATATATATATTATATATATATATATATATATATATATATATATATATATATAATTGTATTATAATTATATTCTGAGACGAAATATTAGTTCTGTATGATAATGAAAAACAATTTATTTAATAATTCGATAAACATGAAGCTTGAGGTCACGTACCAAAGTTGAAATTACATCTTGAAAAGCTGATTCTTTTAATTTAATATATGGCAGAAGTCATTGTAATGCATTCTTATTTTTTACGGTTTTGTATCATAAATACTGTAGTAAAGTATTACTTACTAAATCACAAAAAAAAACTAAGACTATAAAAGACTGAGATAATTGAAGGAATTTGATAAGCATGGACTTATACTTTCATAGTAAAAAACTTCATACAGCTCAAATAATTATTTTTCTATTTGAATCCTTCAAGATACGATTGAAATAGTCTTTTCTAAGCCAATTTTCAACTTATGTCATCTTTATATAAATTTAGAACAACAAGAGAGGCCTCATAGTATTTTTTTGGACAATATTTCGTTCATAACTATTCAATACTTTTACACAAAATCTCCAAAAGAAAATAATTAAAATATCTCTTCTAGAGGTACGGGGAAGTCGTTGAATCTCCCTCTGCTCATATTGCGAATAACAAACACTGGAGCTCACCGATTCATTACTGGAAAATTTTAGACTCTCTTGAATCAAGGATTTTTTCAAAATCGTAGAATAATTCTAAATAATTCCTCTATGTGGCCATTTCTTGCAATTCAGCTAGTAAACCCTAGAAGTTCCACAAATGCAACCCGCCTGTTGTTCGGTAAAAATACAGCTGATTTACCAGCGATTCCATTAATCATCTTTCTCCAATGCATCTTGTCTTCTTGCATCGGAAATCTTTAACAGCAAGGTGATTCAGTTCAAGTGCACACGTATGTATGTCCTCGCTTCTCTTGAGTTCAAGGGAAGAATGGCAGTTCAGTTGACACGTTTGTCATCTGACAAGCTCATCGATTGTACAGAATTGAAGGTCACGGTACACGGCATTGTTTTGCATCAAGTAGTGTACGTTCGAAAAGAGACACACACATCGGTTTTGCAAGACATGATAATTGGAATAATTAGGTATCACAATATTTCTAAGAGATTTTAAAGCAATACACTGCGTTTTCGTTACTTAGCGCAAGAGATTACAAATTAATAAATTGTTCTAATTAAAAGTCTCTCTACGCACGTATGGTGATATTTTCTTTAGTAATGCTGCTCTCATTTCCAGTAAAAATGTATTGAGAGTAATCAAGCATCGCGGAATGTGTGCACCAATCTAATATTTAAAAGCTGCCGTTTATCTAGAGAACAACAACAACATATGTATCTACTTAATCGTTCATTTAAATACAATAAAACACTTTTTCACATAAAATCGTCGACGTCTAGAAAAACATGAGAAACGTTACATGTTCGTAATAAATTTCGAGATTGCACGAAAAAAGGAAACCGCGAACAATAACATCGTCGATATGTAAACAATGCACACGAATATCGAACGTTCATCCGCGTTCCAATGCAAACGAAAGTTTTGTGCATTTCTTTCCGTAGCAAAAGCAGCGCATCTCATGTCGTCCAATATAAATAATGCATCGCTTGACACTGACTTACAGACCCGTCGGGGTCACCCAGACGGCAGACGGAGAAAGAACGAGCGACTACTAGCAGGAGACGCAGCGGAACGGAATGCTCTCATATCGCATATATATATATATACATACATACATATATATATATATATATATACATATATATATATATATATACATATATATATACATATATATATATATATATATATATATATACGTGACCGATTGTTTGGTTGTTATGTCGTGTCCTCGTTGTTTTGCGAATTAGAAACTTCCAGAATCACTTTTTAATCTTATTTCGCTTGTCTGCTGATGTTGTTCAGTCGACTATTCAGAAATATACGCTGTTCGACGATTCTCATCCGATTTTTTACGGAATATTATTAAATTTCACTAGAAAAATATTCATTTTTAATAAAACCTCAAATGTTTATCCTCATTTTTTTACATATTTCGATTTTTTTTTCAAAAAAAGACCCAAAACTCGAGAATGATGCCAGTTCTCTTATACTTTATTCACTGTCGTTGTAAAAAAAGAATGTATGCATATTGCAGACACTAGTCTTGATTCGTTTTCGACTTTCATTGTACGATTCTTGTTTGCTGTAATTGCTGTGAAATCAATTTAATGCTTGACATAATCTATAATAAATGTATTACTTTATTCGTTTTATACCAAACCATTGACCAAAAAATGTAACATTTTCTATCACTTTTTTATATTTATTTTACATTTTTTATTAAATAACTAAAAAAATGTCACGTATTTTAAAATGTTCTTGTATTGGATCAGTGAAAAAGTTCATATACGATTTGAAATTGCAACTCGCGATTATTTTTTCAAGAAAGTTGCATATATTTGTAAGAAAATATATTAATTTTATGGAATAAACCAAGTGGTATACTCAACCTTATTCAAATTAATGTAACAGTAAGAAAAGTTTTTTTTTAAAGTTAGTATTAAATTGATAGAAAAATAATTGTAGTTGATGACCTTCAAGTTCATATACATTTAAACTTTTTTAATTTTCTTAGCTGTTATAATCGATCCAGAACTGTTGGATGACAAATACCTAACTTTTGTGCAATCTCTCGAATTGCTGAGCTTATTCTGATTCAACTAACGCCTTCAGTTGATCGTTATGAACTGAAGAAGGCCGCTCATGACTTTCTTCAGCTTCAAAGCTGTGGTCCCTATCACGAAATTTTTTCAACCACCATTGCACCGTACATTCCCTAACAACACCCACAATAAAAGCATCGTTTATTTTACAAGCAGTTTCTGCTGCTTTATCACCCGTTTTGAACTCAAAAATGGCTCTCATTTGCTTCTTTTCTATCTTTAATTCAATAGCCCAATTTGAAGCAAAATTAATAATATAACTAAAGTCAATATTACCAAAATACTGACCGAAAAATGCACTTTAAAATGATATTAACATAAACACGATGAAATGACACTCATTGAAAAAAGTAAGGTGAAATTCAGAAAATGAAAACCGAAATTATTTTCCTATCAACCTAATATGTTCTTTGAAATGTGTGTAATTCCTCAATAATAAATATGTCTCTCTCTGCAAAGTAACATTACATATTACTTAGTAAAATAACATCAAGAACATTTAATATACTGATTAAAAACAATTATAATAGAGAAAGTTTAATATCTGCAATCGAGTTATCATTCATGTTGTGCTCTGGAACTAAAAGAAAACGTAGGATTAAATTATATTCATTGAAAACGGACTATAAATAGTTTCAAAAACCATAGACCACAAAAAAATGTTGTCATCAAAAATGTTTAATTATTATTGATATTTTGTGATTGTTGCAGATTTTTCTGTACCTAAGCGCTTTAATGATGATAAATTCGCCATCAAATGCGTTTTTTAAGCAACAATCAATCAGTTTAACAAGTACACTATTTTTATGACTTCTGGAATGAAAAAGAATTCATTTGTTCAAGTTAATTCAACCACGGTGTCCGAACTCTATTGTGAATGTAAAATAGGTTTAAAATATTAGGCTGGTTGGAAAATAATTGCGGTTTTTGTTTTTTTCTGAATTGTGACCTTATTTTTTCAATGAAAGTGTCATTTCATCCTGTTTATGCTAAAATCATTTTAATGTGCATTCTCGGTCTGTACTTTGGTTACATTGACTTTGCTTTTATTATTAATTTTGCTTCAAATTAAGTAACCTTAATTATTTTCAATGAAACTGTAATTTCATCGTTTTCATGCTAATATCGTTTTAAAGCTCATTTTTCGGTCTGTATTTTGATAACATCGACTTTGGTTTTATTATTAATTTTACTTCAAATTCGGTTATCGAATTAAGATGGTAAGAAACAAATAAGAGCATTTTTTGTATGAATTCAAAACATGTGATAAAACAGCAGAAACTGCTCGTATACTAAACTATGCTTTTGGTGCGGGTACTGTTAAGGAACGTGCGGTGGAATGGTGGTTCCAAAAATTTCCATGCTCAGGACGAGAGTCCTGAAGATGAAGAAGGTCACTGGCGTCCTTCGTCCATTTATAGAGACTAACTTAGTTGAATCAGAACCACGCACAACAATTCGAGAGCTTGCACAAAATTTAGGCGATAATCATCCAACAGTTCTGGACCACTTAAAACCACTGAAATTAAAAAAAATGTATATGAATTTGAAGGTCATAAACCGTAGTTATTTTTCTACCAACCCATTAATTTATTTTTTCCCAATTCTAAAATTAATAATGAATTCAAAAAAATAAGTGGTATTTTTTAATTAGGATTTTTAGTACACGCTTTTCGACATTTTTCCAAAGACAGTTTAAAATTCACTGCTTTAATAAATATGTATATCATATATATGTATATATAGAGAGAGAGAGAGATAAAGAGAGAGAGACATATATATATATATATATATATATATATATTAAATGAGGAGGTAAATAAGAAATTAATGTAAATTTTATATGTTAATGCAACAACTCAATCTAAAGAACTCTATTCTCAGCAAAATTATTTTTACTACTGTTTTTTTAATCAGTATAAACAACAAATCGTTATTGTTATAAGTAATAATAATTAATTCACTCCTTAACATAAAAAAAAATGTTTATTAAACAAAGTGCAATGAATATTCTTGTCGCAATATTAAAAATTAGTTAGACACAAAAACATTTCATTTTCTTATGTAAATATGTTTTCAAAATTGTCTTATAATCATATATATATATATATATATATATATATATATATATATATATATAAATATGTATGTGGATGTGTGTGTGTATGTGTGTTAATGTGTGTGTATATATGTGTGTTAATGTGTGTATGTGTAGAAACCGTTGACCCGGTTAGAATTTCCCGAAACAACACGTTATATTCGTACAGAAATTTACGTATTATAATTACCTGATTAACACAAAGAAACAAAAGTTTTCGTGTGAATGGATTCGTTTGTATTCGTAAACAGAAATTGAATTTGTGTGTCGCATATAATTGGATAGGAAAGCATATATACATACATACATACATATATATATATGTATATGTATATATGTATATATATGTATATATGTATGTAAGTATACACATACATAAGATAAGAGCAGAAGTTCAAACTGTCTTCCGTCTATGAATACGTGTATGTGTTTGTATGAATTAGTTCCGTTGAGATATCAAGTGAATGTGCTACGTACGAAGACGTTTTTCTTCATACGAACACACTGACTTCTTTTGTTATTTCAGAATCGACTTCTTTCTTTTTCTATACAAATACACACACACACACATACATATATATATGTATATACAAGATCACTATTTGATAAAAGATTCATCACAAATAACTAGAAAATATGTCTTGTGATCTCTTTAAATTTCATACTGTTTTATACATTTTTTAACATGAAAACGAATATCCGAAATTTAATCATTGTTCTATACAGTATTTGCACTCGTAGAGAACAAAAAAAAATCCGTTATTAAACAGTTACTTTCAATTAATCTGCGATGACAAACTGGAAAATTACGAAATCGCACTGTAACGCAATTATAATCTATCTTAATTTATATAATTATGTACAAAAATGTCCATTCTTTTTTGTAGCGAAATTAGAAATAAATTTGAAATGAAATCGGCGAGTGAATAGAATGATACGTGTTACAGATATTCAAAGAGGAATTCTTTAATTTCGCTTCGTTAATAATCTATAAAATCGAATGGGTGTAATTTTATTATAATGTAGATTTGGCACTGTGGCTGGATTCGCTTTCACAGATGATTTTTTTTCGTTCACTTCGCAAACCGCAACGATATTTCCTGGTCAAAAATGTTTAATGATTGATTCTTGATGTTTTTTGATTAGTGCTTGTACGCATTCAGAACATTATGATTTAATAAAATCTGTTCAAGACTGATAGTTACACTTATTCGTTTATTTTTTTTATCTATTTCAGTATATTTTAAAATCACATTATTAACATGATTATTCTTGTTTTTAAAATTAATTTATTATACCACCAATTTAAAGGTATGGAAAAATCCTGCATTTATTCAAAAGGATCAGATTCATTAAATTATGTCGATTATTCAGTATCAAAAAATCAAATTACATCTTAATGGTAAACTAATGGATTTGAACTGTTAGTATTGTGATAAAGAAAATGAAACTATATTACTCGAAATTACAATTACTATACCTCCCGAAATCACATAAACCGGCCATGCTATACGATATACAAGTCATTAAGTCAAAAGTAATTCAGTATCCAGATCACAACATTAGTTTTAACTTATGTCCTAATTGTATTCATTGTTGAAATAAACGTAAAATCAAAAAAATAGACTTCTTGTCATTAATTTAAAAAGGAGTTCAGCTCTCACTCCTTATTGCATCACTAAATCGGTAGTGTTACTCCCATAAGCAACCAAACCTATTATGATATTTTTCACTTTTATTTTCTTGTATCTTCTTATATTCTAATGATGAAAAAAATGTTAACAACTTCATCAAAACACACATAACTAATAATCAGAATGATCAGTAATCAATTATTGAACATTTTTGATTAAGTCTTATCTTGTGATTTGTGAAATGGGTAAAAAGTATATAAGATTGAAGAATATTATTATTACAAAACTGTTTTAATGTCTCTTTTGTATTCTGTTTACTATCTGATGAATTTTATCTTAATTAACTTGTTTAAATAGGTGTTATTCTCTAATAGATATTGTCGATTAATATTACCTGAATAATTTTTAGATAAAATCATTCAATTGTATGTACAGTACATACAGAATGAATCTACACACCTGGCTATCAAATATAAATTATATCACTGCATGTTTATTCGGTGAGAATTTTAATACTATTACTGGTCCAATATTGTGATAGAAACAACGGAAAATTTACTACTTTCAACGCCAAATAAATTTGAAGTTATAGTGGATGTAATGGAATTTACAAAAAAAAAATAATTGAATAAATAAAAAATATTAGTATTTTCATTTAATTAATTTTAATGTGTAAATGTGTGAGCTTATCTTTGTGTAGTACATAATTTTAAGTTTTCCATAACTTATATTTTCTTAAACTGTTTTAATAATAACTATTTTATTTTTATTCTATCTGCCATTATCTATTAAATATAGTTCATTTATAGACTGTGTTCTAATCTTAAATAAAAATAATAACATCTAAGTATTCAATTACCTTTTGTACTTGCAGTACTTTTTTTCGTACGTTATATTATATATGTATCTTTTTAAAGATGTATACAAAACCAAAAAAGCCTTATTTCAGACAAATCATATTTATTTTCACAACTGTGTCATTACTCCCTCTCTTCCTAAATAAGACAAATATTTTTTTAACCAAACATGTTTAATAATTGAAGAACTAGAAAATCAGTACCATAGTACCTTGAAAATGATAGAATCGTCATCAAAATATACCAAATCGACAATCAAAATATCAGTAATCAATTATTGTATCTTTTTGATTAGAAATAATTTGTGTTGTTTGTCGAGAAGAAAAAATTCATTTATTTAAGAATAATTTTGTTCTGTAAGTTTTATAAATCAAATTTGATTTATTTTAAAAATCTATGATTTATATAGAATGATTTTACTTAGGCTTGCACACGAAAGTATTAAAAAAAAATACAAAAATTAAAAAAGAATCATGTTATCCCCCATTTAGTATTTCACTCCCAATAAGATCAGTAATCAATTATTGAACCTTTTTGATCAGAAATAATATGTGTGGTTTGTGGAGAAGACAAAAGTCATTTATTTAAAAATGAATTAGTTTTGTAAGCTTTATAAATCAAATTTCATCAATTTTAAAAATCTGTGATTTATACAGGACGATTCTACTTAGGCTTCCACACGAAAGTATTAAAAAAAACGCAAAAATTAAAAAAAAATATGTTATCCTGTAGACATATATATATATATATATATATATATATATATATATATATATATAAATCTACTACCTACAATATATGAGCTTTACAAAAATAATTTCGTTCTGAGTTTTGAGCTTTACAAAAAGTATTTTAGTTCAATTGTATTTTAGTATTGAATTAAGCTAAAATACTAAATAAAAAATAACATGACTTCTCTCAAGCCCTGCGCCTCCTTTTAATACTTCCATGTGGAAGCCCAAATTGAATCACCTATATGTATATAAGTTGTAGATTTTTCAGTTCAATATAATGTTCTAACAAACTCACATTAAACTATATGTCATATCTATGGAGTTTTATTAATATTTTTTAATATTTCTTTTCTATCTCAGAACAGTGAAGCACACACAGAGCTTGATTTAAATATCGAGAAATATATAAAATTCTTCAAGGACGAGGTGGCCGAGTGGTTAAGGCGTTGGACTGCTAATCCAATGTGCTCTGCACGCGTGGGTTCGAATCCCATCCTCGTCGGTATATTTTTCTACTACCTATTTACTAAACCTATATCTATACAATGTCAATATAAAATGTGTATATATTTTTTTTCTGTAAACTTCAATCGTCCTATTAATTATATATAAACATTTCAAGAAGGTATCATTAAGATGAAGTTTCAACCATCGATGTTCTTCACCAGCGTCGTACAATTCTCCACCTGTCACTACGATTTCCACGAACAAATTACAATAATCCATTTATTGTGTAATTGTATTGTTCTTCAGTCGATTCGAACTGTAGAGGATCCCACCGTCCACAATAATAAATCACACATAAGGTATGCGCGGTGTACGAAATGTGCAATTTGCTTTCGCCAACCTTTTATTTCCCGCATCGAACGTTTTCTTCCGTCGAACGAGTGTGGGATACACACACACACACACACACACATATATATATATATATATATATATATATATATATATATATATATATATATATATATGTTCATCAGCAATTGCAGTTTCTTCACACACATACGTGAGTCAGAGAGACAACAGATGTATGAATTTTTAACGTTTGTAATGCACAATTACACTTTCTCTGACGTCGTCGAGTTTGGCAGATTTCGAACTGTTTTCTACTACTTGAACATTGAAATATATCTGATTGATACTTGAAGATACAGAATCCATGTGGTTGTTCATCGATTCAAACGAACGTATATAGAAATGAATCTTAAATAAAATGATTGATTGGTTATGAACTCGACACGTCAATCATTCGACTTTCTTCCTTATATTTTCATCCTCTGTTTTTAATTCTATATTGAATTTTAATTAATGTATAGAATTGATATATTTTTTTCTAAGTTCACCTCTGCGAGGTGTTGAAATATTTACTCTATATTTGCACTTATCATTTATTTTACATCAAATGAAAAGATATTATTTTTATTATTATATATGTGTCCCGTTGAACTTCTTTTCTTCTCTAATTTATTATACGCTTTTAAAATAATCTCAAATATATATTTCTACACACTGATTTAAATCAATAAGTTATATTACATGAATATAAAAATATTTTCTTATTATTCTTTGTAAAAACAATGAATTCATGTATAAGTATAATAATATAATTATAATAAATAACTCACATGGATTTTTGTAACCTATTTCAAAATTATAGCAGTATTTGTCTAATTTTATCATAAAATGTGCCTGTTTTATTGTTAAATAATAAAGGTATATTATTTTTTATACTTCAAAAAACACGTTTTCTATTGATCTTTTAGGGAAGTGATCATAATAGATGAACATCTAATGAGAACCTTACTGCAGAATATGATTTTTAAATCTTTAAATGTCCATCGAAATGTTTAAAACTAACCTTCTGTATATTTTTAAATGATCAGATGAACTAAATTCATGACTATAGCTTCTTAAAATAGCATTGTAAAGCTTTATTCCGCTTGTAAGTTAAGAGATTCCAATGCCCGATAATATAAGAGTACACATTTTATCGTACCAAGATTTTTCGATCAAAAATATTGAATAAATTATTATTGTTTGCTTACAATTATCGATTATGAGCATTTTAATGGCAACGCAATCATTTCCAAAGCGTCAAGTTACCGAAAATATTTTATTGTATTAAAATATTCACTAAATTATTATGATGTATTGATTATATATATAAATATACATTGTAATATTATTATCTCTTCAAAATGTAAGCATGAAGTTTGCAACAATTGTAAAATGAGGAATTGAATAATTGTTAAATTTTTAACTAAGTATTAAATTGGTTGAAATATAATTCCGATTTATGACCTTTAAATTAATATACATTTTTCTCTTTTTTGATTTTCCTAATTGTTTTAAGTGATCTAACACCATTGGATGACTAAAGTCTAACTTTTGTACAAGCTGTCGAATTGTTGTGGGTGGTTCTGATTCGACCAACGCTTTCAGTCGGTCGTTATGAACTGAAGAACGACGCCCGCGACCTTCTTCATCTTCAAAGATTTCATCTCCAGCATGATTTTTTTGGAACCACCATCGCACCATACGTTCCTTAACAGTAACCACACCAAAAGCATCGTTTAGTTTATTAGCAGCTTCTGCTACTTTACCACCCGTTTTGAACTCATACAAAACATGCCTCTTATTTATTTCTTTTCCATCTTTAATTCAATGACTTAATTTGAAGCAAAATTAATAATAAAAGCAGTCAGTTTAACCAAAGTACAAACCTAGAATGCATTTTAAAATGATTTTAACATAAACAAGATGAAATGAAACTTTCACTGAAAAAAAATAAGAAAACGAAAACAGAAATTATTATCCTACTAACCTAATATTTATTTAATGTAGAGACGATTTTATAGACATATGCGGTACGTACAGAAATAGAATCCAATTCACTGAGTAAAATGAAGCTCCAAACATCTATGAAAGCAAAAAAATATAAATTTATAATTATTACAAATTTAAACGATTTAAAACTTATACCTTACTTCAAATACAGCAAAAAAATAAGTTATTTTCTAAAAATAAAGACAGAAAAAGCATATAATTTAATTATTTTATATTTATGTTAAATTTCTCGGTTGTTTATAAATAAATATTTGTTTTTTTTTTAAAAAAAAAAGGTTCTAAATACTTTACCATTTTCAAAACATTACACTTATTGAAATAGATTTATATAATGAAAAATGTCTTTAAAGAGAATCGAGTTGAGCGCCCCCTCAAACCATAATAAGATGCTTATGTAACAGATACTTTCATTTCTATATAATTTGAAATAAATAATTTTTTTTGATTAAAAATATCAAGGTATAGATAAATTTTTGAATCAGGACTGTGTATATATGAAATTTAATTTATGTATGCATCAATAAAACTTTCCAAAACGCTCGCACGAAAACATCAGATAGCATTAAAGCGATCTAGAGATTCCTATAAATGCTCATCGACACTTAAAATGTAAATAAGATATTGGTCAATAGATAATTTTTCGACAGACCAACAACAGAAACCAACGAGCTAAGCGTATAATTGTGTCCGAACGTAACCGACCGTACACTATTATAATACATTTTCAGTATGTGCATGCATGTGTGTATGTGCGTGTGTGTGTGTTTTATCTTCTATAAAAAAGAACACATTGATTCGAGATGCAAGATCCGGTGTAGCATCGACGTACAGTGAAAGTAGTGCCTGTCGAAAAAAAGAACATTTTTTTTCCCACTACTCGATAGTCTTCTTCGCGCCGGAGGCCAAATGTTCAATCTTAAGGTCAGCTCGGATCTCACCAATTAAAAATTAAATATCGAGACTATCGTTTCTATTTATCTAAACTGATAATCGGTCATCGAATTTATTTACATCTATCCATGTGTACATAAACACTTAGTGATTTATGCACAAATTTTACGCATAAAAATTTATAGATCTGTTTGTGTGTATATTAAATTAAATATATTATTAATTTATATATATATATATATATACATACATGTGTGCAAAACAGAAGCAACAACTTATTAACAATTTATTTATACATTTAAGTGTATTTATCTTTTCTTCCAATTAGTTGACACTGATATTAAAAATTCATACTTATACATTGATGAAAGAAAAATAAAATGATATATTTTCAAAAATAATAATAACACTAATATTCAAATGATAACAAAAACATGCAACAGCAATATATGAGTGTGTGCAAAACTTGATCAACAAATCTAAAATCCCGTGAAAGCCCGTATTTTTAATAATCTTAGCACATCTGCGTGGCATTGATGAAATTAAAATTAAAATGGTGGTTCCAGGTATCTTTTCCCATTAATTTTTTAATACTCGAAACAGTTCCCGTCTGTTTCCGAAGTGTTCGCCCGCAATTTATCGTTTGAGAATCCCAAAGTGATTTTCAAGTCTGGTGATTGTGTTGGATAATCAAGAACTTGAACCCCATTGTCTCTTAATCAATCTTTTACCAACCTAGATGTGTGTTTCGGGTCATTATCGTGTTGAAACACCTCTCCAAGCGGCATATTCTACTCAGCATGTGTTTATAAAATTTTTTATATATGAAACGATCCGTTATCTCCACAATTGCGAAAAAAGAACCAACATTATAGGCTGAAAAACATATCTAAACCATCCCTATGCTTGGTTGTGATTGATATGAGAAGTTACAGGCCAGCGAAAAAGTCACTGCTGGAAGAAAACGTTTACAAAAAAGGTTTGTAGTTTTTAAGAAACCACACCTTTCTTAAAAACCTTATTTCGAAACATAAAATATCAATTGAACAACACGTTGCTTCATTGCATTGCAGTTTCATCATTGCCTCGCAAATGTGCTGAGGTTATTAAAATAGGGGCTTTTACACAAATAACTATAGTTGTCGCTTTAGTTTTGCACACTCTCATATATTGCAGGTACATGTTTTTGTTACCATTTTAATATTAGTGAGTTATTATTATTATTATTATTGAAAATGTATCATTTTGTTTTTGTTTCATCAATGTATAAGTATGCATTTTTAAAATCATTGAAAACTAATTGGAAGAAAAGGTAAATACACTTAAATGTTTAAGTAAGTTGTTAATAAGTTGTTGCTTTGATTTTGCACAACCTGTATATACATATATGTAAATAAAAAAAATCATAACATTCATTGAAAAGAATATAAGAGGACCTTTTATGACACTTAATAACCTTTCTCTATCAAAAATTTTTTCAATAATTGTTTATTATAATTTAAATAAGTTTCCTAGTACTCTAAATGTAATCTTTTTTTCCTTCAGCAACATCACCAGGTGAAAGTTTTTAATCATTTTTTCAGTTCTCTTCATCACAATGTAAAACTTTATCTATTCGAAAACTATATAATACCAAATACCACAAAACTGAGAACATTTTTAATTCACAGAGCGCTAATGTATAGAAAAATCTCAGGGATTTCTCATATGTCATAACGTAATGCTGGAAACTCTTAGATGAATTCATTTATGGTTTATGGAATTAAAAAAATATACTGTCACAAACAGAGCCGATAAAAAATCGACAAAGTGTATACATAGAAATGAGAACTTAAGAATAACAATTCATGACAAGAATAGTATCCGTTTGAGAATTGATCAAACCGTTGTTTTATCTTATTTAAAATGGTTTTAAGTACTATTTTTCGAATTGCAGACTTCATTTTTATAAAAACGATGCATTAAACTGAACTTCATTAAAAAATAGTAGCAGATTTGTTGCAAATAAATTTGAAAGATAAATCTAGATAAGTGTATGTGTATATATATGTATATATATATATATATATATATAAATATATATATATATATATATATATATATTTATCTATTTAGGATGATTCAATATAGGCTTTGACATTAAAGTATTAAAAACATTAAAAAATTAAAAACAATCATGTTATTTTTGCGTTATTTTTTCTTACTTCCATGTTGCAACATATATATATATATATATATATATATATATATATATATATATATATAAGTATACATATATATATATATATATATATATATAGGATGATTCAATACAGGCTTTCACACGAAAGTATCAAAAAAAAACACAAAAATCAAAAACAATAATTTTATTTTTGAATTTTTTTAATACTTCCATGTGGTAACATAAATTGAATCACATATATATGTATATATATATATATGTGTATATATATATATATGATAATGATGATGATTCTATATAGGCTTCCACATGAAAGTATCAAAAAAAACACACAAAAATTAAAACAATCATGATATTTTTGAGTTTTTTTTTGATACTTTTATGTGGAAACATAAATTTAATCTCACACACACACACACACACATATATATATATATATATATATATATATATATATATATATATATATATAATTTTCATTTTGTTTATTTCCTAAACTGATATCAGTTCACAAAAACATAATCGTGTAATATCTCCTTAAAAATGATCGGTGAATGTTGCCCCACCTAATCAAAACATATCGCATGCACATAAACAACACTTACTATCGTCTGTATTTGGGAATACGGATCGATCTTGTAAGACAGATGTGTCTACTTCGGTACACACCCAAATATAATATATATATATATATATGTATATATACATGCATGACGCCATGCCGATATTATTTTTGGCTAATGTATTCATTCATGCTTACGATTTGCACGGATGTGTGCCATTGGCCTGGATAAAAGTGATTCTGGCGCGCTCTGCAGCAAAAGTTCTCTCCGATATCACTATTACTTGACCTAATAATCCGTTGCAACGGATCCGCACACAAACACTGACAGTCTCATACGAAATCGACAAATATAGACGGTGATTTTATACTACGCGAGATGTACAGATCGTCGTCGTGTGTTTGTTTGTTGTTGTTGTTCATTTAATGGAGATGTGGGTATCTAAATGATACAGTCGATCGAGCGCCGAATCTCCGTACTGCACATACAATAAAACCGTATTGGAACAGATCGAATGGAACTTGTTTTTTATTTGATTTTATTTAAATTAAATTTATTTCATCTTTTCTTTATGATTCTTTTTATATGAAGAAGTATAAATTAAAAAAATATACTCACAATGTATGAATCTATAAAAGTATAGATTGGAAACTGTTCACCGAAACAAGCCGATTAATTACTAATTCAAACAGAATATGTTTAAAAAAATTAATTCTTCTTCCATTCCACAAACTACATTTTTTTTTGTATCTGAACACAAGGATGTCATTGCTATCAAATATTAAGTTTATAGGAACATAATTGCGGTTTTTGTTTTCTGAATTCTTATTTATATATAAGATGGTTCAATTTAGTCTTCCACATGGAAGTATTAAAAGGTCGCGCAGGCCTTAAGGAAATTTATGTTATTTTTTATTTAGTATTTTAGTTCAATTGAATACTAAAATACTATTAAACTGAAATACTAAATGGGGAACAACAAGTTTTTTTTTAATTTTTAATTTTCCTGTGGGAGACTAAATTGAATTACCATATATATATATATATATATATATATATATATATCTTATTTTTTTAAAATAAAAGTGTCTTTTCATCTTGTTCATGTGAATATCATTTTAAAATAAATTTTTCAGTCTGTATTTTGGTAACATCTACTTTGGTTTTATTATTAATTTTATATATATATATATATATATATATATATATATATATATATATATATTATAAGAATATTTTATCATATTTATCCGTACTTACAAAACATTGAAATTGTATTTATTCCCAACTTAAAAACTTTTTTTTTGATTCCTACTGGCACTTTTTACCAATCTGTGTTTTTTTAATAGGTGGTTGGCATGTGCTTCGGGAATGGTCTGTCCAATCGTGGGAGTTCAGAAGAGTTCTCGAACGTTTACATTCGAAATACGGTGCGACGCCATTCTTCAAAATCAGCGTCGTACCGAATCCCAGATTACAGATGACGAACATCATCAAGATTGCACCGTCAGGCCTAGGATTACCAGACAAGAGTTTCTACGATTTAGATCCTGACAATAAGGTAAACAATTTCAGTATACGTCCATTTTATCGTCTCTGATTATTTCATACAAATTTTTAGTTTGGTTGATATTATTATTCCACGATTCGCTTGTAAACAAAATGTATTCAGATAAACTACTTATTTGTTACAAGAGGATTCTTAATGAAGTTTTTTTAAAATAAAATCCACAAGATCAGACAAAATTCAAGATATATAAAATATATACCAGGCAATAAAATAGTCTGCATTCTGTTCAGTAATGTTTGGTCGGTAAGAAAATAATTGCGGTTTTTGTTTTCTGAATTTCAACCTTAAATAATTTCAAAAAACGTTTCATCATGTTCATGTTAGTATCATTATGAAGTGAATTTTTCGTCCTGTCTTTCGGTAACATCGATTTTGGTTTTATTATTACTGTTACTTGAAATAGGGGTATCGAATTTAAGATAAATTTTTTGTATGAGTTCAAAACGGATGTTAAACCAGCAGAAACTGCTCGTAAACGAAACGATACTTTTCGTGTGGGTATTGTGAAGGAACGTACAATGGTGGTACAGTGTAATGATGGCTACAAAAATTTTGTGCTGGGGATGTGTTCCTTGAAGATGAAGAAGGTCGCGGTGGCCTTTCTTCAGTTCATTACAACCAACTAAAGACGTTAGTTTAATCAGAACCACACCCAACAATTCGAGAGCTTGTACAAAAGTCAGGCGTTTGTCATCCAACAATTCTGCGCCACTTGAAACAACCAGGAAAATCAAAAAAGAGAAAAATGTATATGAATTCGAAGGTCATATACCGCAATTATTTTTCTATCAACCTGATAGTTTCCGTATCAAATGTGCATCATGGGTGTTTGATGCCATAAGTATTTAATTATATCTGGGACGTTAATATAAAAGATATGTTGGATGCTATCTGTCAAAGACTGTCAGGGAATTTAGGTTTAAAGTTTTTTTGTAACGAGTTTTAGTTTAACTGACAGTGTCTAAAGATCTCTATATATGTATAGTTGTTCTATCGTTCCTGGGGATTAGATCCCTTTAAGATTAGACTGCAATGTGTTTTCTCTAAGAATGTGTGGTTCTGTCATATGTCATAATCTTGACTTTACTGCCTAGGAAAATGTTCAAAAAACCTAGTCGACCTTATTCGACTGGAATAAAGATCAGCCTCTTCCTACCCGCTACAAATATAGGCATTCTGCGCATAGATATAACTTTTCAAACAAATCGCCCGTTGGATTCTATTTTACTGGTACATTTTGTCTTGATAAGTGGTGTACCTTATGTTTCTTTCTTAGATTGTCATAAGTATCCTAGATGTATGTATTGATAAAGGATTATCATGCTATTCTAGCACTCAGCCGTTACTACCCTCTGCGGGTAGTAGAATGAACGTGCTGGATAAGAAGTACTTTTCCTTGGCTCCATGGTTGGGTGAGCCACGCCTTCTTAAAATTTGCTTTATCTTACTTGTTGATCAATGCATTGTTGTGATGCTCTCTGCTGTAGATTTTCTGACTCATCTTGATAATGTATGATGTGAGATATTCTATCTCGGCTTCTTCATGTAATGCAGCTGTGGGATAACAGCGTGGTTTGTTCAACGCCTTGCGTAACATCTTATTCTGTATGGTTTGTAGTCGTTTGATATCATTTTCACTCGTGATTTTCCAGATCGGACCTACACAGGTAACGACTGGTCTACAACCGCCGTATACAACAGTTTCTTGTTGTCTACACTTAGACCAGAGTCCCTGGCCATCAGGCCGTTCAATTTTACAGTCGCGAATCTTGCGTTCTTTTTAACATTGTTGATGTGTTCGATAAAATGTAGCTTCTTGTCGAAGTGGACACCGAGATATTTGACGGAATTCTTCCATTTAATAGGCGTTCCTAACATATTTATTTTTCCTGGTGTCAACTCTTTCCGCCCTCTATGGAAGAGGATTGCCTCGATCTTGGCAACGGGGTTTAAATAACAAGATGTAATTTGAAGTAAACTAAAGGTTTATTAATTATAAATATATGCAGATAAATAATAAAGGGCAAAAACAAGTGGCGTGCTTGTTTTCTTGCTGCTATGTTAAGGACTGACTATTGCCGGGTACGCTGTTGCGATGGCAAGGTCCTTTATCTATGGTATCAATCGTCATATGTGATAATGAACATACCCTTCGTCATTTGACTTTGCACACTACCATCGATTCTGTACATTATATCGATCTCTTACATCAATATTCTTCACAAAGATGGAACATAAAAAAAATGATAAATAATCATTTATTGAACAGTTTTCGATTAGAAAAAATGTTTGTGTGGTTTGTGGAACCAGAAAGAAATATTGAAGTAAATTTAATCACAGTATCAGAATTGTACTGTGACAAAATGACTTCATTGTTCTCGTTATTCGAAGAATACTTCAGTACTTGTTTAGCGACGAGCTCGTACTTTATTTATGAACAGATAACTGACATAAATTCTGGTGTAACTTTTGATCTATGATTTACAGATGATCGAGTCGTATAAACGATTCATCAGGGACGTATTGATCATTTTCAAAGCAACGACGAGCGACGCAGCGAAATTCAGCAACGACATGTTCCATTTTGAGAAAAGACTTGCAGAGATCACACCGAATACAGCAGCTTTAGAGAATCTTGTCTCCACGAATAATATAGTCAGTGTATCGGAATTCAAGATCACTGCACCATCCGTAAGTATAATAATTTCACACTTATATCATTTTAATATGAGTTTTAATTTAGTTAATCATTTAGAGATGTCTTAGTGATCATTTTAGAAACGTTTAACCAAATTCTTATCGATATATTCTTGAAAATAAATCTATTCATTGTATATCTTGTCGCTTTGAGAATGACATGGAATCGTCACTGAAATGCATATAAACAACAATCGATGTAATGCCAATTGTCTTCGAAAGTATACACTGACTACACTGTCTAGTTATTTATTGCAGTGGCGCACTCAGGATTTAATCTTGGAGGGAGTCGAGTTGAACGAATAAAAAAAATTAATGTGAAATCAATAAAATTCATTAAGTGATTAAAAAATCATTTAATAAATAAAATCCAGTTTTTTTTCTTTTTACAAACCTCTTGAATTATTGGATCAGTACAGAAGTTCGTTTACGATTAAATAGGCGGTGTTAAGAGTACCGTATGGCGGCGATTATGATTGAAATGTATTCATGTTATGTATCGTTTGAAAGGTGACAGTCATAGTTGTCATTTGAGTATCAGACGGATTTTTTTCGATTCGATTTGTGTGTAAGAAAATTTTTTGAAAATGGATAACGGAAAGATACACTTTCATCACGTTTCGGAAAAGGGTAACCGTTGGCACGGCAACGAAAAATATTTAGGAGGTTCATTTGGTCTATGCACCATCACTTCCAGTTGTGAAAAATGGTTTGTTAAATTTCGATTTGGTGATTTTAACCTCGAAGATCAACCCTACTCTGGACTGCCTACTGAGATCGACGACGATGCTGTGCGGGCTTTAGTTGACAATAACTCACGAATTTCGATAGAAGAGGTTGCCGAGACACTCAATGTTGACAGATCGACTGGATTTCGGTATTTAAAGAAGCTGGGGTTCACTTTGAAGCTCAATACGTAGGTGCCGCATTTGTTGTATGAAAAAAAACGGGTTTGATCGCATCTCTTTGGAAGTTTCACTGCTTGGACGCCTCAACAGAGAGCCTTTTTTGGATTATTTGGTGATTGGCGATGAGAAATAGATTCTGTACAGCGTAAACGTGTAACGTGGAAACAAGCGAATGAAGAGGAAAAGCCAGTCGCCAAAGCTGGCTTGCATCCGATTAAGATGTAGCTGTGTGTCTGGTAGAATTACAAAGGTGTTTTTTTATTTTAAGCTGCTTCAACAGAACGAAACGATTACCAAAGAGAAGTACTATTAACAACTAACCAAACTGAATGCAGCAATTAAAGAAAAGTGTCCGATTTTGACCAATCGCAAGAGGGTCATTTTTCACCACGACAATGCAAAACCACATAACAGAAAAACTGACTCTGCAAAAACTGAAGCAGTTGAAATGGGAAATCATATCGCATCCACCGAATTCTTCTGAAATTTCACTTTCAGATTATCATTTTTTCTTGTCACTGCAAAACAGTTTAAACGAAAAAAAATATGACACAGTGAGGGCCATCAAAAACCACCTCACCGTCTTTTTGCAGAAAAATTGCACAGCTTTTACGAACGAGGAATCCAGCAGCTACCTGAGAGTTGGGAAACGATTGCAGAAAACGATAGTGAATACATAATTGATTAATAAAAGCGTTTTCTACGAAGAACAATCGCCTGAATTTCAAATCCTATACAAACTTCTGCACTGATTCAATACTTAAGTCGTGGTTACATTAATCTCTCTATTTATATATAGGAATTTTTTTCTTTTCCTTTAGGGGGTGCTCTAACCCGTTGGATCCCCTCCTCTGCGTGCGCCACTGATGTATTTCATCGTTTAAAGAAACCGTCACTTGTATATACTGTCTGTTTTATCGATTATAATATTTAATTTAAATCGTCTCATTCTATTTTTTATACATTTTCTCTTCTTGTTATATTTTCAAATCGAAAGGGTCTTTTTTGTATTTCCAGTTACCTTTGCGTGAGATATTAGTCGCTATGTTCCCGCATGGTAAAATCACCGACGACACAGACGTCCTTGTTCCATCAATCGATTATCTCACATCAGTTTCTGAACTGATTTCGAACACTGATCGAAGCGCTCTCAATAACTACTTCATTTGGACACTTGTTCGAGAATATGTGCCGTATTTATCTTCAGACGTCGTCGCCGAACTGTACGCTTATACGGCAGAACTCACAGGTACTTATTCAATTATTCATTAGTGTTTTCTTTTTTTCTATATTCAATAATTATTTATAAATAAGTATTTATAGTATTATAAACATTTAAAAGATAAGTGCTCTTGTACAATATTCTAATCAAGGTTAAGATAAATGATTGTTTGTGAAACTCTAAACGTTTTACAACGACCGTTTTATTGAACCGACTATTTGTTTCAGTGTGTTAATCATTCAGATTTCGTCTAGTATCGAAACGTATGCCTTTCCATACAACTAATCTCTTTTTAATTATCACTTTTATATAAATTGTTACATATATCGTTATTTTTACCTTTCACCATATTAGCAATTATTGTTGAAATTATAGGATTTTTTAATAGAAGCTGATCGATTAATTTCTTATTTTTTCACCATCTGTACAATTATTAAATTCAATATCGAATAAAAAATAAAAAAAAAACAGATAATAAATTCTAGATAAATGTTAAACAGTAACAGTGTTCTTGTTTCAATCAGTTTTTAGTATATTTGAGTCTTTTCTTTAATTCTCCGTTTGTTGATTTACTTAAAATTCAAATATAGAACAATATATGAAAGGAATGTTTTTGAAAATAAAAAAAACATTATAGATTTTTAAAAGAAATGTAAATCTTAGAATATTTTTTTTATTTTAGACATAAAAGTCTCTTGAGAGGAATGATGATGATGATTATTTAACTCTATTAGTACTTTAGAGCCGATATATCAACACTTCATTTCTCCAGAGAAATAACTTGAGCCGATAAATCGGTTTTTTATTTTCAATACAGTCTTAACACATGTAATGACAACTGTTTTGATTTCATTTTTTCATGGAAAATATTCTTTTTCTTTCTCTTATGTAAAACTACATATATTTTACAATAAAATACAGAAAAGGCGTGCTCGTCTTAATTTTTTTTTTTAAAATATGTTAATTTTAATAAATGGGTTCAAAAATGCATATTTTTCAAGGTATTTGTAGGTGGTACATAAAAAACTTTTAAAGTATTAAAAGGGGTAATATTATTGATTATTTAATATCAGTTTCTGTTTGTAGAGTTTATGAAATCCCCCACAGTATATAAAGAGTTTAACTACCTTGAGGTTTTACTTATACATCGTTGTGATTATTTCAATCAATTAAAAATTTATTCCTTTTGCTTCGAATATTTTCCATACCTAGTAATCTGGTATAGAATCAAAAAAATAATGTGTAAATCCATGAGACAGAAGCTATATTTGAAGATTTCTTTCTCTTATTTTTTCTAATAATTCTTATTACACGAATATATTGACTATACAAGGTTTTCCCTCTCGGTTCCTTACTTACTCTGTCTATTCACAAAAAATATGTTTCTGTTATTACCTTTTCAGGTGTTCGAAAACCGTTACCGCGATGGGAAACATGTACACGGACACTACATCGTTTCATCAGCTTCGCAGTCGAATCACTTCTAGAACAACAAAGTCCGATAACAGAACAAGAAACCGAGGTCGTGCAGGATATTTTCGAAAATGTACGAATCGCGGCGAAGTCGAGAGTTTCTTCGATGAATTATCCGACGGAATTGGAAAGGCATTTGAACAATAAAGTAAGTTGATCCGTTTATCTAAACTGAAAATGAGAACAATGTTGAAATATGAATAATTGATATTTTATCAATTTGTTGCTAATCGTTCGATATTTTTTTGTGTGCAGTTATCGTCGATGGATATTCAAATAGGTCTACCGAAACATGCGACGACTGAGAATTATTTAAAAAAGTATTATGAAAAAATGTATGTTCAGAAGTCGAACCTCTTTCATAATATTGGCAATGGGTTCGATTTTCTCGCCGCTGAACAAGAGAATAGGTATATTGAACCACAGCCAGAAGATAGGTAAGACTAAATATATCTACACTAACCTGCCACTTAGGGGTTCGAAAGAAGCGAGGGAATTATATATATATATATATATATATATATATATATATATATATATATATATATATATATATATATTATCCATTTGTCCACTATCTAGTCTTGTTGATAAATAGTGGGTTTTAAAAACGATTTGAAACTTTTTCAATACATTTGGTATACAAATTAATTCGGTGACTTTTTTATAAATGTTTATTTATGGGAAAATGGAATACATTTCAATCCTCAAAATATCTTTCATTATTTTTTATAACTTTTCTCCATCTTCCGGATAACTGACGAATCCCATATTGAAAAAACGTTGAGTCGAAAGTCGTAATGCACTTTCAAACCTCTTCAAATGTTAAAGCATTTTTTGCATGTTATATGCATTACAACACCTTCCAAGAAAGCTGGCCAAATCATTTCTGCGACTTCGGCAGCATTTTTTTTAACTAGTATACGAAAAATATGCAATTTCTAATAAGCTGATTTTCGGACCCTATCATACTCACTACTGCTTTGTGAGGTTATGCAAACTGCTTGACCGAGATATACAGTATTTTTAAATGTAAGGTTGACATTTCAAAATCCTAAAACGATGAGATTTCAACTTAAAACAGAATTATGATTCATTGAATTTGAAGGCACCGAATTAATTTTCATACCATATATATATATATATATATACATACATACATACATACATACATACATACATACATACATACAGTCTTGTTAGATATATAGTAGATTTTTAAAATTCATTTGAGACTTTTTAAATATATTAATATGTGTAATATTTTTTCAAATTATTAAGAAAATAAAACCCGATTTTATGTTTTCATCCGTATAAAATTCTTAAAGGAGTTGTTACTCACTCTCACCCTCACCCTGCTTCATAAATATATCACTGCCATACATATGTATTTGCCTTTAACGATTCATTGTTCGGTAAAAAATTATTCCAAATTATTTTAATTTCAATGACACAACATACCTTCCTTCTATATATTTCCAATCAATTTTCAATTAAACTTGATAACCCTACAGCTATAGGTAAATAGAGTTTAAATAAAGAAAACAAGGATAAAAGAAAAATTGAAAGAGCCTAATAATTGTTTACATTTTAAGAATGTTAATCACAATAATTGTTATAATTGTATATTTTTATACTATTGATCCCGTTTATGTGTTATCCGGTTGATCTTCATCATTTTAGATCAGATAAATGTCTGCTTTCCACTACAAGTTTCGACACGAATTCCATCCTCAAGTAGATATTGAAAATTAATTTTAAAATCTTTCTATATAATATTTATTGTGTGTGAGTTATAATTTATTGTATAAAATAATGCATCGTTATTTTATACATTAAATTATAAACCACATCCCATAAATAGAATATAAAAAGATTTAAGATGGCACTCGTGTCAAAAGTAGCAGTGGATAACAGACACTTAACTGATCTAAAAAGGATAAAAATCGATATAACAATGTTAATCTTTCTTTGGTACTAAATATAAGCACAGCTAAAAAATTCAGAGATCCAATTAAACAATTCAAATTAATTAATATAATTATTTACAGTATAATCTCGGAGTTAACGACCGAAAAACCAAAAACCATCTATTCACCATCGACCAATACGATTATTGTTCCAAGATTATTTCTCGAGGAACCATTTTTCCATTACAAGTATCCTAGGTAAGTTATGTACAAGTTTTATTTTTTTCTGCACCTATTTATTCAGTCTGAATAAATAAGAATCAAAATATTTATGGAAGTAAAGGAACTCTTCTTGAATATAATAAAAATTCACTCAAAAATCGTATTTTCATTTAAATAATTTAATAATTAAATAATCTTATTGTATTTTTTTAAAAAAAATAATTCGACAAAAATAGTAGAATTATTTAAAAAAATGCGATATTTAAATGCAATTATTTTTATTTGGTTTAATATATTTTAAATTATTTCTTGTTTTTATATTTGTCCAGCTCTGCTTTTTGATATGCCATATAGATTCAGGCTTTTAGTTATCTATACGAAATTTAATTTAAATCTATTTTGCATTTATAAATTGTTAAAGTTATAAGATTTTCTATATCTGTTATAAGAATTGTACGAATACTAAGTTTCTACTCAACCATTTGCTAGAATTTGTTTTAAATGTATGACAGTACATACGGATACGGGATCATATTTAATTAATGTATATCATCAAGTTAACAAATTAATTGAGAGGAGAGAAGGGGTGTTTGATATTGCAGAATTTCCGATATATTCAAATGTCCTTAAAATATGTTTTATATAAAATCATAAGTTGCAGAAAAATCAGATTTATCTGTACCTTATCGCTCTGAACAGGACATCGGTATCGAAATACGGATAAGCAAGAATCTAAAATAAAAATAATAATTTATTGATCATTTTTAATCAGAAATATGTGGTTTGTGGAATTAAAAAAAATCGATCATTTGTGGAAGTGAATTTAGTCACCGTATTATGTTGTCTACAATATAGATCTGTTATTGTGGTTGGATTTACTTCCACAAATGAATTTTTCACTCACTCCACGAACTATAAAAAATGTTTCTTATCGAAAATGTTCAATAATTAATTATTGATCATTTTTGTTGTCACTTATGTTCAATTCGATAGCAGTGTCATCATTCTAAGTAGAGGAAAATTATAAAAAAAATGTCTAAAAATGATTTTTCATTGAAATATAAAAAATTCATTTATGAAAGTAATTTAAGGGGAGTTTTCTGTTGTTCTAAACCGTTCGAAAAATGAATATTTTTAATAATTTTCTCTAAAAAAGAGAAGACAATGCATTTTATTGGACATCAATTTGAGATGACAAAATAATTGTTGGTTATTTTTTTTAAAAAAAAAACAAATGTCGGACTGCTTTTCATAGCAGCCTTTCAGAAGTCTTCTTCGACGGTGGGACGTCTAACTTCTTAAGTGTCAATCTGATACATAAAGAATACAACATTTTCGAGGCAGTAAATCTATGGACATTAAAAAAATTTTTTTCGACAAAGTAATGATATTTCAAAGTCAAAATTCATACTTTTTGAGATTTGTTGTGTTATTTGATCTTTTCAAAAATTGAAAATTTACAATATTTCAAAATATTAAAAGTTTACTGCCTGATAAAATGTTCTCTTTAATTAAAAAAAAAATATTCACGTGAATATCTATTATTTATTTATCCCACCAGTTAAAAATTGTCATTTCGAGAAAAACGTGTTTAAAGTTTTATGCTATAAGGGTTCTTCCCATGCGCCTGATGCTACTTTAACGACTGTAACATAGGTAATTTCTTGAATTTTGAAATTTCCTTTAAAGCACACATTTCTAAAACATTAAAGAATTAAAAAAATCAAAAAAAAATTTTTTTTTGAAAGCTCTAGACCGGAAATTCCTATTAAATATAGTGCCAGAATTATATTTTGAAAAGATGTTTCAATAAAATCAGCAAATATTTTTTCTATTTAAAAATGTATAATTACTGAATTAAAATTATTTTTAATTGTACACTAATAAAACGCTAAATTGTTCGATCGAGACTAAAACATTAACATTTTTCAGATCAGTGAATTTTGGTAGATTGGGTATTGAAATCTCAACAGCCATTGCGTCGAGTGTTCTCCCATATGGATCGATGTGGACAGGATCGACAGGACTTCTAACACAGTATCATCCAGTGTACAACGAATCATTGAGTTTAATCTACAATCCAATGAACTGCTTATCTCGGAGTATTCGAGAAAACCATTTGTCGTCCACCGATTTAGTCAATTCAACATTACTGTCTTCTCTCATACATTTAAGCGCCGTTAATATCGCACATCAGGTACGAATTTGTTTTCTTCTGATTAACCTTTTGAAACCGGGCGTGGATCTAGAAATCCATTGATATTTTCCAAAGAAAGTATGGTCTCAGAGTGATATATTTTGGATGATATATTTAAAGGTCACTGATATCTTTCTCATGATACTAAATTTATAACTTTCTTTCATTAAAAAAAAATACGGTCGTCCAAAAATCAGAACAATCACGGTTTGTTCATTTGAAAATCTATAAAAATTGTGAACTTGAGAATTGAGTTGAATAATATTTTTTTTTCTAAAATTTCATCATTAGAAGAAAACATAATTTTTTTCGACACTATGTACAGGTACAAGATGTGACCGATGTGAAACCGTTTTGTGCGCACTTGACTGTTCTAAAATTTTTTACACTCAACAGTAATGTTATTTCTGAAAATTTTCAGTTATTTTTCCTTTCCAATTATATGTTTTAAATCAAGAGAATTATGTTTTTTCGAATATTATCAACGATTTTCCACGATATATCAGATAGATGTGAAATTTCTAATGGCTAATCTGAATTAACATATTTTTTCTTGTAACCGACAAATTTGCAATTTTTATTTTGTTTATGATAAAAGAATGTCGAATTAATCGAAAAGTATTTATAAAAAAAATTATCGCCCTTTTCCCTTCTCCGGTTTCAAAAGGTTAATACCAAAAAAATATGTTTTAAACCTTGTCTGATTTTAATATAAAATGTTATCTTTCTAGGCCCTTTTAACATCACTGGACGGTGAGCCACATACACATCAAGCCACGCTGGAAAATTTCGAAGATTCTGCTATGTATTTTCTTACATATACCCAGGTAATTATTTTTCATTATCTTCATCATTTGATAATCTGTTAGATACAAAAATTTAAATTATCTATTTTACATTTTCAAAAAATTTCGAATATCCATATTCTACCTGTTATTTAAACACAATTTCATTTTTATTCACATGTTAATGCTTTGCACTCCGAATATTTTTTGATACTATCGACCAGCAACTCTGGTACTTTTTTACAGTGAAGATTTTGTAAAAGGGAAGTTTTGTTTTGAAAAGAAAAAATTACAAGTGCTTATGAATTTATTTATTTTGTAAGCATGCTTTATGCTAATGTAAGTAAAGCTTACATTTTAAATTTTGTAATTCTCCATGGTACTATAACTCTGGAAACATTCACCTATGTGAATTTTGGGTTTATTTAGACAAGTATCGACTCTTTTCCTTTCTCTTAGAACATATAACACAATCCCTCTATTCTTATTTTCTCATTATATGGAGCTTTACATTTAAACTAGTTTCAGAGGTGGAAGTAAAAGTTTTTGTTCTCTCCTGTCGAAAATTTACCATTAGTCGATCGATTAAGAGTTTTCGATATTTCAAGTGTGTCAGTGTAGTCTCTTTATTGTTATATTTTACAGTTTTATAGCAAATATATGAATTGATAACAGATATTTCCATTCCTTAAAAGAACAATTTCCGCCACCACTTAATTGATTTTTTCAAAAAGAAATAACGCGCAATAATTTCGCATGTTCTCATAATGAATCCAACGGAGTGCGAAGGGTTAACTCTTTTAATAACGATTAATTTCATAATTATTGTCATAATTTTCAAAGAATCTACTTTTTTACAGAGCCACTGCGCATTGTACACCCATCAGCATGAATTCCTCGAGAGTACAGTTGCATTCAAATTGGTCGACAAATCAAGGTAAGAAATAATATTCACTGTTTCGTTCCGATTAATAAACAAATATTATTAATTGATTCAGGTTGGAATTGACGTGGAGACAAATTCCTGAATTCGCATCATCTGTAGAATGTGACAGCACAAATACGCATTGTAATAATATTTTATAAGTTACTGTTTAAGGTTGCAGTCTGGCCCCGTTTCATTTTGTTCGTTTAGAGAAAATTGTATTTGTTTTTTTTTTTATTAGTAGTCATGTATAAAAAATTATAAGTTTAATTTATTTATTTAAAATATTTATATCCAGCTAATACATTCTTACATGTGATATTATGGTTTTAAAACGAATATTTCGAATTTATTTGATTGAAGACAATTACATCGACAGCGTTTAATTACATATTAAAGTTGAATATCTGTAAATAAAATAATTTTTTGAAATTAAATTCCTTCCAGATGTGTAAAAATCTGAAATGATATAGTAAAAACAAGACCAAACAAATACTTGCATTTGAATATTGTAGTTATTTTTTGAATACTTGTACTATTTTCGTTATTTCTAATGTCAGTTAAACTATTTTGAACATAAAATAAGTTACAATTGTCTTGATTTATGCAAAAATAACATTGTGAAAATTATATTAAATGCCAATATCGATGTTACCTGATATGTTTTTAGATACTTGAAAAATATTAAATCTTATTTAAAATTTAAAAATAAATCACATCGAATTGAATTCTAAAATCTAAATTTAAGTATTTCTAGTAATTGTCTTCGATTTAAATAACAACAGATTGCAACCTCATTTATTATTACATTTATGTTTCAAGTAATTTCACAAGTTTGGATATAATTTTCTATGAATTATTCCATTAAACAAATAGATAATAGGATATTTTATTTACAACATCGTAAGTTTTATAATACACAGTAGGAAATCTGCCAATATTTAGCACGGTTTTTAATTTTATTCGGATAAATAAATTAAAATATTTATTTTTTTAATGAAATTTATAAAAAGTCTATTTTTTTAAATATGCAATTTTAATCAAATATCAAAACGTGATTATAAATGACACAAAAGCGTGTCATTCTCAGTTTATTTTATTTTATTCGAAATTGATTTTCGTCAGTAATTTTTTTTTTTTGATTTATTTATCAAAAATTTTAGGGATAAAATCCACGAAAGAAATAAAACTTTTCAGTTGAATCATTAATCCAGCGACATTTTTGTTGAAGTTTCGACACATGTTTTATGAATAGAATATTTACCAGAATGTGCTCTATATAATTTGTCTTTTATTTAATTGTTTTTATCATCTTTATTTATGTAAAACAGAGCCATTATTCTTTGATGACATTCGTTTTGTATTGAATGTCTATTAAATAATTTTCTAGTTATTTTCTTTTTTTTTCATTAGAAATCCATTTCCGTTATTTCAATATTCCACTTGCGCTATCATACTTAGAATATTTTTTTTAAAAAAATCTGTAGACTGACTCTTCTATCTATGATTAATAAAAAAATACAATTACAAATTGAAAGTTGCGAAACCTGTAAGGAATACAGACAAATATTCTTTTTTTTCCATAGAGACTTAAGAGTTTGGAATAAAGCTTAGTTTTGAATTAAGAAATCATTTCTTTCTCTACCTGCTTTTAGAAAAAGATTAAAATGATTTCTGACAAAAATTCGCAAAAAAAGAAGAGTCAGTAAATAATTCACTTTTGCAGTAGTTGTTTTGATCTATTTCTGCAATGAAATCAAATCCAAACAGTTTTTTGTTATAAAAAAAATACTTCTGCATATTTTAACAGTTCGGACATGTTTATCAGATTATTGATTCAGATTTAAAGTTCAAATGCAATCTTTTAAAGTTAACCGATGTTGAATGTTATAAATGTTGATACACTTTCCTTTAAAATATGCTGGAAAATTCGTTTCTTAGATTATAAATGTACAAAAAACTTATATAAATCATATGGTATACAAATTAGACTTTCTAGTTATATATATATATATGACTGTAGAGAAATTGAGTTTTACTCAATCTGATTTTTACTAATGAATGTCTATTGACATATTAGGTTAATGAGATTCTTGTATTCTCCTTTACAAATTTAAAAAAATAGAGATTTCTTCTATAATTTCAAGAAAAAGGGTATCAAAAATTGAAAAAACTGGACTTAAAATAAACTAAAAAGTAATTTTCGAATCATTCACTTTTATAAAGTTGATTAGTTTATAGAATTATCCTTCAAAATCTTTTTATCTTTGTTTATATGATTTGTTTTCTATAATATTTGTTTTACTATAGGTCAGAAATTAGAATGTGTTCGAATTATTCATTTTTCTAGAATTCGGATAAGAAATGGTGTCCAGTTGACATAGATTTTTCTATATTTTCATATTTTTTTGAATAAAACGTATTTTTTAGAGAACTAATATTTATAATAAATAAAATTTTTAAATTAATTCCTTATTTACTTCAGCTCGATTATAGATTTTTTATATATATTTATTATCAATATTTCAATATGAATTTCTAAAAATAATTAGAATATTACTCAGTCTAGCAATCGCCATTTTACCATATCAGCGAATATTAAAAAACATTTCATGTAAGTAATTATTAAACACTCTCTATCGCTCTCGTTGTCTCTCAATCTCCCTTTTTCTATCCAAAAAAATAGATATTTCTGTTATACTTTTTGAGGAAAGTGCATCCAAATATTTAACATTTGAACTTCAATACAATCAAGTTTAAATCTCTTATCACTATTATGAATATTATGATTTTCTAAAAAATAATCACGACCAGATTTATAATCATTTTGTTTGTTAGATAATTTCTCTTCCAGTACGTTTTTTTTTTTTGGCTTCTTTTTAAATAATATCTTTATTTTTTAATCCTCACATAGCTAATTTGTATTATTTTTTAGTCTCTAGCTTAGTAGCAGCCATGACATTCACTAAACATAGAACGTGCTGTGATAAAAATATTTTTTAGTTGGCAAAACATTGAAACACATTGGTATTCATGGAAAGATTCTCAATATATATATATATATATATATATATATATATATATATATATATATATATATATATATATATATATGTATGTATGTATTGATCGATTTTATCTCTAAAATCCTCCTTATATTTAATCTTTACATATTTTACTTTTATTATAATTTAATTCTTATAAAAAATCAATTAACTATACTCAGATGTATTCTTAGTTCTTTTCACGGTTTATTTTTTGATTTTGCTTCTATACTTTCAGTATTTTTTTTATATAATAACAGTGTTTATTATATTTACAATTGACAATTTTGTCTCATATATTACACTTTATCAAAGATTTTTGAATAAACAGCAACTAAAACTAATAAAAGTTTACATTAGTACGTTCAGTGCCATGAGACCAAAGTGATTTCTTAAATTCACGAAACCGAAAAGCATTTTATGTTAATAATTTCATTTAAAATGATCCAGAAAGAATGTGTGTTCGAGAACATTTTATTGTCAAATTAATATGGCACTAAACTTATTAAATTGTGTATTTAAAACGTGTGTCACTCTTATAAAAATGATAATTTTTATAGTCTGTTGATCAGGCATTTAGTAATATATTTTTATAAAAAAATATTGACGAGAATCATATATATATATATATATATATATATATATATATATATATATATATATATATATATATATATATATGTAAATTAAAACTTCTCTCGCTCATCACAATCACTTTAAATTATATATCTATAAATATTTTTTGACTGCCATATATAAATATATTTTAGTGTCGGTACGTTTTGTTTATGTGTACTGACAACCGCTTAAATTAAGGTTTATGTTTATTTTTATGCATTTCGCTGATTATGTATGGAATTGTAGTAGAAAGAATACAGAATTGTAGTTAACGCATATTGAAAATTGTTTTAGTATTTTTTTATAATAAACGTGAATTGGAATTTTTTATTGTTTTTTTCAAACTAAAAATCATGAATAATTGTTAACAATGAACCTTAAAAAGAGAACTACATATCTCTCAATAATAACTAAGAGTCAGAGATTTTCAGAGACGATATTTAAATATGAAAATGGTATTTAAACACCATTAGACGAAGAAAACAGTTGTAAGAAATTAAAATTGTAATCATAAAAATATATTAGTTAGTTAGTTATTGGGGATTTAGGGCGTATCGACAACGGAGGTCATTAGCGCCCGAATAATAATATATTAAAATTATTATTTATACATATATATATATATATATATATATATATATATATATAATTAATATATTATATCAAAATTACAATAATATATTATCATATTAAAATTAATAAATGAGGTTATTCTTATTTTACAATCATGTTAATGTATAATTTGTTCATTTTTTTAATACAGGTATATAAAAATTGTGCATGAAATATGTAATAAGACAAAGATGTACGATTGTTTAATATACGAGGATCGTTTGATAAGTTTGGTGAATTTCGATGAGGTGACCCCGCCATTCATTTGGTAACGTGACGGTTATCAAGTGTCACTTTTCAAACTAGCGTAGGCGAAATTTCAGACAGAAGCAATGCGTTGTTCACGTTCTACAAATGTTTGAAGCGACCATTGTAGCTGTTGCTGCGAAAATGGAAAAACACGAGCAGGCCTTTTGCGTCGATTCGTCGCCGTAAATGAAACACGGATCCACCACTGCACACCTGTGTCGAAGTAGCAGTCGAAGCAGTGGACAACTACTGGTGAAATTACGCCGAAGAAAGGGAAGACAGTTTTGTCGGCCGGGAAGGTAATGTTCACTGTTTTTTGAGATTCCCAAACAATCATCCTGATCAACTATTTAACGAAGGGAAAAACGATAACAGGAGCCTATTGTGCAACATTATTAGATCGTTTGAATGAAGAGCTGAAACAAAATCAGTCAAGATTGGTGTACAAAAAA
>CM068316.1:6720699-6790699 GCA_034766995.1 Acanthacorydalis orientalis | reverse complement strand
TATAAAGAATAAATATATATAACATTGAAAACTCTATACAGATTAAGTAGAGATAATTATTTTATTTCTGAGTCACAAATAGTATATATTAAAATATATATGATATATGCAGGTGTGTCAGTTATTAATAATTACTAATTTGAATGTGTCTTTGATTCCGAAATCATTTTTCTGTATGAAAAATCAGTCGTTAAAAAACCGTACCCTTCCATTATCGAAATCACGCCCACCGCCGATCGTCAATCGTGCTTTTGCTTTCATTGCATCACTGAGAGGTATTTTCGCTCTCGTTGCCTCTGAATGGGATTTATAACAGAATTCAAGTAAGGCGACTAGTAGTGCTAGCAATAGGCCTCCAATCAATATATAGAATATCCCTGCCACATTACTCAATGACAACTCGTTTCTTGATGCATCCTATCGGAAAAAATAATCCAGAATGAGACAAGTAGGTAGTCATTCATTTAATAAAAATAATACTTTATCACAAAAATAATTTACATCAATAAAAGTTCTTTTATTTACCTGTTTGTCGCCATGTTTACATTCTGTTCTATCGTACCACCATTTATTCATTAATTTTGTAAGCTCTCCATTTTCTTTTAAACTCAATACTGCAAGGTTGACACTATCTCTATAAAAAAAAATAATTTACATGAAGTCTTTGATGATGACTTGAAATCGTGGAAAACGTATTTCAAGTAAGTGAAAGAACATACCTCAAAGGAGATCCAAGTGGCGTAGCAACGCCGAATCCTTTAGCATCCAAATTCCGTCCTACTTTCATCGTATCACACGGTTCCCTTTCATTTATGTAATCATTCTTAGGCGATTCAATCAGCAATGCATATTTTCCTTTAGATGCACGAACTCTTCGAATGCCTTCATCGTATGTGTGCACGAAAACATGTTTTCTGGATTTCATAAATTCCCACATCTTCGAATAAAGTGTAATTTGTGATCTCTGCGAATTAATAATAAATTTAATTATTCCTACAGAAGACTAACTATATCTATTCTATTATTTTAGTATATATAATTATATATATATATATATAATTATATATATATATATATATATATATTAAAGTATATAACAATAAATTACCAATGCAAATTTGTTATATAATTAAAGTAAATTATTTTCTATTTCAATTGCAAAAAATAAAAAGCTAACTGCACGATATACACAGAGATGAATAATGACATATCCCTTTTTTTAATAAGATATAATAAAAGTACATAAATAACTTTTTTTTACCCTAACATGTACGATTTTATACTTAGTATTTATTAAAAGAATCATAATCTGATCTAAAGAGAAAGATGTTTAATAATAGAGAGATGTTTCATATGACATTCGTTTCAACAGAGAATACTCTAATTTTAAATGTTTCTATGACTGTATTTTAAGATTATATAACTCCCTTTAATTATAACTCTTATATGCACTCTTACTAGTTTATTCAAATTCAATGATATTTTATATGATATTTGGTTAGAAGTTTGAACTGACATCTAGACAGATTTTATTCAAATGTAAAGCTTGGACGTGTTGCCACTAAGTAAACGCCATGTGAAATAAAACTGTTATTATCTTTGTCTATTATCAAGAAATGAATATATCTTTTTTATACTATATAAATGAATATTCAATTATTGAAATCTAGCCGCCACCGTAGCCGTCGAACTGTGTACAATTCAATGTACAATAGTTATTTATACATGCATGCATGCATATATATATATATATATATATATATATATATATATATATATATATATAACAAAAAAATATACATTATATATGGCCTTTTATATCAGTATTTTAAGTAAGTACAATTAGTTACACATTTATAAAACAAGCCATTATTTATAATATATCCACTTTTATTCTGTATTATACAGAAAGAAATATATTCCGATATAGTATTAGATATTTACTAGTGATATTCAATAAGTCTCCCATCTTATCGGAAGATGTATAGTTTTTAGAAAACAATGTATGAACTTGTTTTCACGGCCACATTAATTAATTTGTTAATTTTAGTTGTAATTTTTTCTATATATATTTACTAATTAATTTATTATAAATTATATTATATTTAGCTAAATTACTTTACACTGCCATCTGTGCTGTCTTTTGTCAAATAGCAAGCTTTGACGGTTTGCCGCTAAGTAAACACTATTTCATAGAAAACTGTATTAAAAATAAATTTTCGTATCGATCTTAATTTGTAAAAAAATTATAATTTAATTATTATTTATATCTTTTTCATTAAAAAATATTAAATATTAATTACTTAATTACTGCCATCTATACAGTAATTTTTCAATGTCAAAGTTGTACAGTTTGTCGTTAAGTAAACATTAGTTCAAAGAGAAATATTATCACCTTTCTCTGTCTACAAGAATCGAATATATTTCTTTCATACTGAATATTTAATGAAGAAATATGTCCGTCCCCGCAGCTGGCAAATTGCTTCTAATCCGTTGATTGGTAGAAGTTCAGTGGGATTTTTCGAAATTCAGTGAAGGGCCATTTTTACACTCGTTTTCAGATAGAAAATTCATAAATATTCGCTATTATATCGATTTTATGGATGTTTTTATGCTCAGTATTTTATATTTTAATACATTTTACTATTTGTCGATAATTTCGTATTAATTAATGTAGAATAAAATTTGGTTTGATATTTTTATTGTTAACAAATATAAGAAATATTATTATTATAGCAGTTTGACTGTTCTGTTAAATATGTATATTGGATTATGACTGTATAACCAAATGATTGATTCATTTGATAATATCTAACAAGCTTGCAGCCCAATTATAAAAAAATATCTATATTTATTTTTTTACTATTTCAAAATGATTTTTTTTCAAGCTTCACGCTTTTCTGTGATGAAACAATTTTATTCAAAGTTAAAATAATAAAAATATAACGAATTTGCTGTTTTGATAGGAAAACATACATTTTCGTTCAGTGTTGTTAAATAGAAAACATAAATACATACCCTGAAGAAATCCCACGTAGATCCATGGTACAGTGTTCCGTATTCGACTTCAGTCTGTGATGCGAGATCTTCTGGCGAATTGATCGGCGCTACCATCCTTTCAACGGTGAGAAACGCTGCCAAATTGGCCGTATACGATGATATCAGGATCAAAGTGAAAAACCACCACACAGATCCGACGATTCGACCGGATACAGATCGCGGCGATATATCGCATCCTTGTTGCATGAACGCTCCGAGTGAAAACCATAACGAATTCAGGATACTGAAATCGTTCGCCATCGAATTATGGGACGTGCCTTGGCCTGGTGGATCTCTGTGCTCGCCAGATAAGTGCAACAATCGCCATTCGTACGGCGAGAAACGGGATACGGTGAACAGAACGATGCTGACGCCGATGTAGCTGAATATGACACACACCCAGATCTCTTTCGATAGCGGGTTTAGGAAACTGAATACTCCAGGTTTCTGTTTTAATGGTTTTTTGATCATTATAGATATACCGAGAGACATGAACGGTTTGCTGAAATCTATGACACGTTCACGTTCTGACGTGATGGTCATCGGCGCGATAGCAATATCTGCTTCCTGTAAACAAAACAAAAATCAATTAAAATACACCAGTCGCAATCCAAGTATCTTTCATTCGTTTGTTTTGATCGAATTTAGTTTCATTTTTAATATAATTGAATATCAATTAAATAAATTTAAAATTGAATCATACACACTGGTCCAACGGACCGTATAGTTATTTTGTATGCTAGAAACAATAATAAAGATGGGCGAATCTTAATTTATATTAAATAAAGAAAATTAATAGATAAAATTTCAGTTTCTAGTGAATCTAAAACTATCAGAGATGTCTTCTGTAGTTAATTGAATATATAAAGGGTTAAAATATGGTGGAACAATCATTGTTACAATACAGATCTAACACTGTAGCTAGTCATTTATAAAAAAAATACATAAATAACAACGTTGGCAAATTACTTCGTATGGTAGAAAATGAAATGAGATATGCTTATCAAGATTATTTATTGTTTTAAATACGATAATTTCAGTGTAAATCTCCTTCAAAGTACTGCCTGATCGTGCATATTTATCTCTCAATTTTTAGAATTTAAAACAGGAGAAGTGGTAATCGACAGATTTTTATTTACAGTTTTTTCTTATTTTGAATATCTACAGTATTTTATTCTTTTTTTGAGTTCAAATATAGTTTTCTAGAACTAAAAAAAAATTACAAAACATAAATAGCAAATAAAGCACATGCTTTAATGTTGTATTGTCGTTAAACACTTCCACATTATTCATACTTAATATTCTTTTGGTACAAAATTTATTTATACGATCATAAACTAACCTGTATTTTCAATTTTTTTTTAAAACATTCATAAAAGTTTAATTTCGAAACTGATTAAGAGTATGATTCAACAGGTGAAATTCATGATGAACAAAGAAACGAAAAACATGGACTAGTTCTTACAATAAGACATTCTAATTATTTAAAAATAATCAGAGCACATAGGTGGTTTGATACTACTAGCTTTTGACTGTTTGTTCTGTGCTTTATATTAAAAGAATTTATCTCTTGTCTAGTGTGAAAGAGTTTGATTTTGGCACAAAACCAAGACGTTCAATGTGATATAATGCAGTTGTTTGACGTGTTCCAAGTTTAAAGGTTATTAACAGTTTCCAAGGTTAGAAAAAGATTTGCTCAAATCGTGATTCGTAGTTACTCGCCATCGACAGGTGTCAGCTGCTTTAATTTCAGTTTATTAATTAGCCGAAACGAAATTTACGAATCATCTGTATCATAAACATTTTTTTATACTAGAATTATTAACTTTCCGGGAAAAAAACTGCTCAATTCATAAATGATAAATCTTCGAAGATAAACTGTGTTAAGTCATATAATGTAGATCTGTACTTTTAAAAATATCGGTATTTTTTAAAATACTTTGATAAAATTCTCTATCTTATTTATTAATACCTTTTTTTAAAAAAAATAATAACTAATTAATCCTAATACAGTTCTGACACTTTGCTAAATTCAGTTTCACAAATGGATGATTTTCTCATCCCACAATCAAAAAAACGTGGTTTGTGGACTATTAAAGAATTCTTTTGTGAAAATCTAATTCATTATTAGTTATTTTACCATTCCCAACGGACTGTTTCCAGTATTTTGATTGCTGTTTAAAAATATATGTAAAAACATACATATATATATATATATATTTTTTTTTTTTTTTCAATCAATTTTTACTTACATTTCTGATCAATTCTCCAACCATTCCATCCCAGCCTCCCTTAACATCAGCATTTTCTGCACCGTATTTTCCATCTTTGACGATACGGATTTCATCTATAAAGATTAACACGATAAATTAATTAAAAATAATTCATAGAAGTCTTACTTAATACTCTTATGTATCGCACATTATTAATTAATCTCAGATAAAAAAAATAAATAAATACAAAGAAATATATTCAATACTTATTTCAAATATAAACATATTAAAAAATAAAACTACGATTTCCGAATTGAAATAAAATCAAAATGTAATCATTTATAAGACTTTGAGTTATGTTACACATTATTTGATTCGGATTCAAGTTTTTTGTTCTACTGAAATAGATTTTGTTAATTATTATTTTTATAATTCGATTCGATTAACAGTTTATTGGAATTATTTTTAATTTAAATAATATTTCATAATATAATAAACACAATACGTACAATTGATGTCAAGTTTTTTCGAAATGAGATCAGCCAGATCTTTGCAGTATCCCTCGAATGTATTGTTGTCTGTGATCATTATGTACGGTTCTTCCTGAAAAAGAGATTGTTTTAATATTTTTATTCATATATATATATATATATATATATATATATATATATATATATATATATACATATAAATATATATATATATATATAGGGTTTTCCAATAAGGATGCAATTTTTAATTTGAAATGAAACACAATTTTCTCAGAAACTTCAAGTTTCTTTATTGTAAATAATAGTTGTGTGTATGTCATTTATAAATGAAAAATAATATCGTTATAAGTGACAGCTGCGTCCTTTCTTACAAGTAATCATTTATTTGTAAAATTTTCAATAAAGTCCATACACAACTGGGGCTCTATCCCACCAATCACTCTTTGGATTTCAACATTTTGGGTCGAAAATTGTTTTAGGATTATTGGGCTACACCTATCCTTCAACGTGATGACAATGAAAGTAGTCCAGCGGTATTAAATCGTAGAATTTCGGCAGACAGTGTGTATATATATATATATATATTTTCAGTCTGAATTTAAGCCAATACAGCAAGTCAATTCCATAAAATATCTCATTTTAGATTTCTTATTTTGGAGAATTTTGTATTTATAAAACTACATTCTTTTTACGATTATTTTTTATATTATTATTGTATTTATTCTACGTACATACATATCTATTAAAGAGTACACACTAGAAAAAGATAAATTTAACGTCAAATGTACATTCGGTGTGAAGTAATCTTTAAATATACAAACGTTTTGTAAAGTTATAAAAATATCCCTACACTACGAAAGGTCTAAGAGATATGGTTTTCTAATTAAATATCTTTCATTAAGGATATGATTTGAAGATACCATACATTATTTAATATTTACTTTTAAATACAATATAAATTTTACATTCTTTTGAAAATAAACATGGAATTTTCTAAGAAACATAATGAACATTTTGTATTGTGGATGTTGTTTTAAGTTTAACTCTGTTTAATATTGATTATATATAATATGATATCTTAAAAAGATATGATTTATTAAAGATTAAATATGAGTGAAGACTATTTCAATATAAAAAAATGAATTTTATTTTCATACGTTTAAATTAAACAATTAAATAATTGGATATGAATCTCAGATAGTATTTCAATAGTGAACAGATTGATAGTAACAACTAAATTCTTGTGATTAAAGATTACATTTTTTTTTATTATTTATGTTTAAAAATTTAATATAATATCAGGTTTGAATATTTGTACGAATGAAAAACATTTTTTTTCCTTTACTACTAGTAAATAATATTAAGTGTTTTTTGAAAAAGAAAACTGTATAGTGATTTAAAGACTTTGAACTCACCACAATGGTTGTAACAATGTAAGTCCGGTTCTTCTCAATATGCGCCATCGGTTTCAACCGAACATACTTTGCAGCGACTGGCGTGAAGCCGCTCTCATCACTCCATTCGGCCACTTTTACCATCGCACTATTAACTGTCATTTCGACGACGTGCAATGTATAATTCTGCCTTCTGCCATCGTCGTTGAATCTGATCTCACCGGTCAATCCTTCGAGTTCGACTTTTCTTAACAGCCGTGATATTTTATCACCGTGTTCCCACGGCGTCACCCATCCTTTGGACGTATTACAGTCGAGGCCTCTCGTCCCGTTATTGAATATCTGACCACGGCGGAAATTATTACGGAACGAATCGGGCTTCTTTCGAAGTAGTTTATTGAAAGCTTCGACGAGTACGAAGACAGCATCGTACATTAGAGCCGCTTGAGCTGATATACTTTCACGGCCGGCGCCTAACGAAGTTGTTGGGTCGAGCCGTTTCCAGCCTTCGAGGAAATCTTTTACATAGCGTCTTGTCGAGTCGACGATACGGAAACCAGTTATGTTGATTGCGCCGAATTCGATCACTTCGCTCTCCCATCTATCATCCATTATCTTAAAAAATAGTTATAATTAGAAATGTATGTACAGATTTTTTATAGAATTAATATGTATCATCGTTATTATTTTACATTTCTGTTTAATCGTTATTCAGGCTTTTATTTAGAATCATCAGTCGTTATCTTCAAAATTTTCTTCGCATTTTATTAAATCAACAAACTATCAGACGAAATAAACATGTAACTCCGTAATAACAGTATATAAATCTTATTAAATTACTATAAATACATCTACATCCAGACCATAAATCATAAACTAGTAAGGGAGTATCTTCGAGATTACTCTGAAGCTCTTCTGATCGAACTGTGAGAATTAATTCTATTGAAGACCATGAAAAAGTCATGAATATTAAATCTATGATACAACAAGAAGTTTTGAACTTCGCGAGTCATGAGTTCTTATGCTTATTATTCAGAATAAAGTCAGTCTGAAGGTGCTAACTCAACAGGATGATAAGAATCAGTTCGAACAATCTATTTGAAGATGATGAGAGTCTAAATCGGTCGCAAAAAGTAAAAACTCAAGAACAGTGATCTCGAAGATTCCGATAAAATTACTTCAGTTAGATTCATTCTCTGTATTCTTAAATACTATATTGCCGTTTACATATTTAGTTTTGTGAAATAATTGTACAAATAGATGTTTTTAGATTTTAAGCCAAGTTCGAAAATAAAATAGGAATAGTCAGAAAGACCATCGACTGCAAAATGTTTATCTAAATAGTAACGAAATCCTATAAATAGAATTGTATGTTTCTTTATAACTTTTCTTTTGAAATTTCGCTACTTTTCTAGTAATCTGTTATCTCGATAGTATTGAAATACAAAATGATTGAATCGAAAATGAAATTTCTTAATTAAGATTTAATAATACGTATATACATATATATATATTCTAACTATCACTAAAATATTTCTTATTAAAATGAAAAGATTACATTATGAAAGAATTATAAATGAAACATTAAAGTAAATTAAAATCTGTATTAAATAAACAACTGCCCAAATAAGTTTGCAATTAATTCAAAAAGTATAAGAAATATACACACACACATAGATATATATATATATATATATATATATATATATATATGACTAAAAATTGTTTTGCAGGATTATAAACTTACTAGGCCACTAAGTAAATAGTGATATGTCCTTTTCCCCAAAGCAACATCTCTGACATGGTTAACAACGATCTCTTTTGCCATCGTCGCTGAACAGTCGAGCACGACGTACTTGTGTTCAAATCTCGACTGTTCTTCCAGACCGCGTAGAAAGTCGATTGCTTCAGAAACATTTGATATACGTCTTACTGTAGACACTTGGAAGCCTTCTTTTGCTGGATGTAGTCCTTGGTAAATTTGTTGTAGACGAAGTAGGCCTGAAAATGATTGTATACATATATATATATATATATATATATATATATATATATATATATATATATATAATTATCATCCCAAGAAAAGTTAATATTAGCGTTTAAAGATCTAAATTTGGTATTATTTTTTATCTGTTAGCTGCGTATGACGAGTATACTCGTCATGAAGATGAATTTGAGCAATCAAATTATTGATATTTCAAAAAAAATCAAATGCCGTCTCATTACAATTTTATTTAATTTTACAGCAGCTGCAAATACTCTGCGTTTGACGAGTATACACGACATCCCTTCATGTTTGCGACACAATGTAGGTACACACTTTTAAAATAGGGCTACACTTCTAATAGGTCGATATTATTAATTTGAAATTAGATGAAATTATTAAAAAAGAATTGTAAGGTATCAAACAAATTCATGTAATGTTATGTGATACGTAGCTTATATTAATTAAAAAAATATTGTTTCTTTACTGCTCCATACTTTGCTCAGCCATATTGCTCTCTTAGAAGAAAAGACATAAGAATGGAAAATTGTAAAATTTTCTAGCAAAATCTTTTAAAGTTTTCTTTAATTGTAATATAGTTTTTTGTGCTTTGATCGAATAAAGGAACTTGTTATGAATTTTATATCATAACAATATAATGTTTCAGAACGATTAGAATATTTAAGTGCTAAAAATGGAATTCTCCTTATTCGCGTTGTTAACACTGTAAAATGACCTAATATTTCATAAATGACAGCTTAGAAATTAATGTATTTCTAATATGAGAAATTTCTTCGCCCATTCTATTCACTAAATCTATTATTGTTGATTGATTCCTTCTTCAAGATTTGACCAGTAAACTTCAATAAATTCAGCAAGGAGAAAATAATCGAAAACACTTTAAGGCAATTCATTTCTTCCATAAATCTAGATTTTTATAAAAGTACGATAAAGACACTAACGTTTTGGTAGAAAAGTATGTTTAATCTATTGATTTATATTTGAAACAATACCAGTTTTTTTGCTAATGAATTCATATTAGATGAAATGTTCACTAAAAAAAAATGCTCATTTCACATATAACAACCGATTTAAATACTTGAATGACACATATTTTCAAAAAGAATGTCGGAAATTTTTATTAAACATGAAAAATATATAAATTCATGATAATATTCCAATGTAGATTGGTACATTTTACGCTGAGTGCAACTTATATACAAGCAAATTTTCTAGTAAAGAAATCCGTTCTGTTTTAAAAATATACGCTTATAAATGTAAAAGTTCTCCCTCGTGAAGTGTTTTTATATATATACATATGTATATATATATATATATATATATGTGTGTGTGTGTATGAATAGATGTATAAAAGTATCTACGAATGTCTTCCTCTTCCCAATGATTGCATATCCATATTTCCCGTACGCGGCGGATAAAAATCGCCCCTGTCGGGGTAAACGAAACACTCACCGTCGTTCGAGTCATACAGATAGATGATTTTCCGCCATCCGTAATAGCGTACCGTATCGATTATCGCTTGATGGTACTCGGGCCGCATACTGATTGCGTAGTCGAGCGATCCGGACGACGGCGCTAGGACTTTTTCAGGGAACCACGGCGTCACGAACGGCATTTGGAACGTGTTGCTGTACGAGTGCAACGTGTCGAACGAGTCGGGAGACACGGCGCCGAGCATCGAGAACACGCCTCTCGAGAATTGGTTACAAACTGTAAAAAGAACCGAGAGTAGTAAAAAAAATCGGTGTACAGCTCGAACAAAGAGACACGACATCCCGTAAAATAATCGAAAATTCGACAGTTCTGCACATCGGTATTTATTAATAAACTGCTACGGTTTAAATCGATAATAATATAAATGTAGAACCATAAATGAAACACTAGCAGGTATTCTTCTTTGCTAGTTGCGTAGAATTTTGATGCTTATCAGATATATTTATCTGCTTAGCATTATATAACCAATTTTATATAACATAGAAAAATAAACACTCACTTAATCTCGATAATTTGAACGCATCTGCTGTATTGATGACGTCGACGTACGCTTGTAGCTCGAACCTTCGGCCTGTGATATTTTGATTATGGTTGAGCATTGCAAATTTAAACGCTGATTGGACTTCATCGGTGCCTTGTTCGAAAATCGCTCCTGTAAATGTAATAATGATTTTGTAAGGAATACACTTAGAATTCTAATCCAAACATGTTTGTTCATGCGGATCATTTATTGTAAGCTGACGAGTTGATTTGTTACAACAGAGTTCTGATACTTTGACTAAATCCATATTCACAAACGAATTTCTTTTTCACCCTACAAACTACAAACGTTTTTCCCAGACAAAAATGTTCATTAAGTTATTATTGATTGCTGTTAAAGAATGAAAAATAATCGATGATTATTTATTGAACATTTTTGATCCAAAAAAGTGTTTGTGGGACCAAGAAAGAATTCATTTGTGAAAGAGTTGATTTTTATCAGTTATTTTATTAAGGACATTAAACAAATGGAATTAAACAAAGTAAAATGAGACAATATGTTTTGTCTTAAAGAAAACAGGAAGTTTATTTTTACAAATAAATGTTTCTTTTGTCTCACAGAAAATAAATAGCATTATGATGAAAGGTGTTAAATAAAGGTGTATTGATTTTCGACAATAAACATTTCGTGGATGATTCCATTATTTTTATAGTGCTATGCTATAAAAAAACCCTGATCAAAATTTTCTATATCTTAAAAACTCTTAGGATGATGTTTCAGATAGTGAAACGTGCGTAATAATAATCAAAAATGATTAATGATTAATTATTAAAACTTTTTTATTCAGAAAATTCTTTTGTGGTTAATGGAACGAATAATTCATTTGTGAAAGTGAATTTAGTCACATTACTAAAAAACTATATCGCGACAGTAAGATTCAAAATAAAATAAATTTATTGCATGTTTATAAAAAAAATACATGAACAATAAATTATAATTACATAATTATTATTAAAATTCTTTCTTTTGCTCTTATAAATTGTAACATTGTTTTTGTAATGAAACATTGACTTAGTTTTAGATCTATAATAGCACAAACAAGAAAAAAAATCGTACAAAGAACCTCGTGCTTATTACAAAAAATTTCTTTGAAATTTGAAAGCAGTATCTGATTTGTTATTTTATATCTGCAGTTTTTGTAGTTTAACATTCGTAAGGTGCAGTTTATTATAGTATTGATAAGTTGATCTGTATTTTCTTTGTATTAGGTTGGTAGAAAAATAATTGCGGTTTTTGTTTTCCGAGTTTTAACCTTCATTTTTTCAATAAAAGTGTCATTTCATTGTGTTCATCATTTTAAAGTGCATTTTTCAGTCTATATTTTGATATTTGATATTGATATTTACACATCAATTGATTGATATTTATACATCGACTTTGGTTTCATTATTAATTTTGCTTCAGATTGGGCCACTAAATTAAAGATGAAAAAGAAGCAAATAAGAGCACATTTTTTGTATGAGTTCAAAACCGGTGGTAAAGTAACAGAAACCGGTCCTAAACTTAACGATGATTTTGATATGGGTATTGTTACGGAAAGTACGGTGCAATAATGGTTCCAAACATTTCCTACTGGGAATGAGAGCTTGGAAGATCGTGGGTGTCCTTCTTCAGTTCATAACAAACAAATGAAGGCATTAGTTGAATCAGAACCACGTACAACAATTCGAGAACTTGCACAAAAGTTAAGCGTTAGTCATCCAACAGATCTGGGCCACTTAAAACTACTTAAATTAAAATATATTCATATATATATATATATATATATATATATATATATATATATATATATATATATATATGAATTTGAAGGACATAAAACGCAATTATTTTTCTACCAACCTATTATTTTGAGAAATAAATTCACTATGTTGCAGTAAAATTAAACAAAATGGTGTTATAACCTGTATTGGTACCAATTCAAGCAGATAATTATTGACATCGTTCTCTTCTTGATGCTTAAAACTTCATAAAAACCTTAAAATATTATTTTTATAAATTCATTTTTGAAAGCAGATAAATATATTTATCGAAAATTTGATTTTTTAAATTTATTTGTGCATTTAAAAGTGTTTTTTGTTATTTATATATTTTTATTTATTAAAATGTTCGTTTATAAAATGTTTAAATTGTATATTGGATTTAGTAACATAAAGTAAAAACATAATATGCAGTTTTAAAAATAGTTTTGAAAAATCAAACATCTTGCAATCTTGATTAACAGTGTTGATTACAATGAAAGCGAACAATTTTGAAAACTTGATGCAGAGTAATCATTTTTTGATTGTCTGAATGATGTTTGAGATATTGAATTTGAATAAGGAACCAATTTGCAAGATTTACTTAAAAGATATGGACATGAAAGAAAAAATGCATGAAAAATCGACGCACAAGAAAAAAAATAAAATGTTAAAATGTTTTGATATCGTTGAACGTAACTGAAAAGCATGAGATTCTGAAGAATGTTACCACTTGTGATGGATATGAGTATTTCCGTAAGTTTTCGAAATTAAAATACAAGTCTCTAGTGAAATAAACACCACTTTTCGTTGACAGGAATTTTATTCTCTAAAGTGAAGACGGTGTTGATTGTATTTTTGTGTTGTATATTATGAATATCTCTCGGTGGGGCAAACTGTCAATCAATATTCTTACTCAGACGCTATAGATTGTTTGAAAGAAGATTTTATTCTTAAAAGTTCAGAACTATAGCCCGTCAAGTGATTTTTTTATCATCGTATCGATCGTTCACCTTTCAGTCTGTCAAGTGACATTGGATCAATGCAACTGTTTGTTTAAAAACATTATTCGATAAACTAATCGTGTGTGTTTATGTGTGTGTGTGTACTATATATACCTGTTTAAATGTGATTATACGATAAAGATTAGTCGGTTCTCACTTCAAAGTGTTGTTTCGAGTGACGGTGCCAACAAACGATTAAAAATGCGCACGGTTTATAAATAATCTGACGGTCGTACCTATGATTTCATTTTAAAATTTACAGGAACCGCTCGAACTGCCAAACTAGTCATATTTTGAGCAGGAGTCGGGGGAGAGGATATTGAATCAACATATATATATATATATATATATATATATATATATATATATATATATATATATATAATATATTGGTGTGTGTGTAAATTTGTGAAAATGTTTGTGCGTTGTCCCCCGTTTATTTTTTCCACGACTTCAAATCGACGCGCGTTTTCAATCACGAAAATAGGTTCCGTTGTTTACGAGCGGGAGCTACGCTCTGACGTGCCCCACACATCTTTCAACACGCATAATTTACCGTGACTTTACAACCATGTTATTCTTTTTTTATTACAGCGTCGATTCGATATTTTTATTCCATTCGGTTCGCATCACTTCGTTTACTTTTAAGCTTATATATATATATATATATATATATATATATATATATATATATATATATATATATAATCACAATGTATGTATATAAACATTGTACTATTATTAGATCAACAATCGTATTTTTAGTTCCGATTCAATGAAATCATGTTTATACGCGCATATTTGCAGACCGTCGTTTATGATTAATTCGTGGAAATCAGCAGCTGCAGAGATTTGCCAGTGTAAAGTATTTAGAAAAGACGATAACTGTCCGAACGGAATCGTTCTGTTATTGTTTGTATCGGGCGATTCGACAGCTTTGCTCACTTGGAATCCGATTAAACCTTGACAATAAGCGTTCTACCATCTCTAAAAGAGTGTTCAAACGCTCACAACAGTTTATGTTTATGAAATCATTCTGTGGAATCAGAAATAAACAGTGTAGTTTATTCAGTTTTATACAGTATCATAAATAATTACAGACTCATTTATAAATTTTCTTTCTTGTGTTGAAAAAGTGCATTTGTATATTCTAAACACAAATGTAATATAGTTGCGGGTGTGGAGCTTTTAATAAAAGTCGCACGTAAAATTAACTTTTTAAATTAATATTTATAAAAGATCTAATCGACGTTTCGATGTATAAACGTTTTTATGAAAGGAAGTCGGAAAATGATATTCTAATTTTTTTTAATTTTAAATATAAACAAGTTACAGTAACATATAAGTTGTGTATAAACACATATTCAGGCTATTTCTCGACCTAGTCGCCATGTATACCGACACAATTTTAGTGTAAAGTGAAAGAAACAGGATATTTCTTGTAGACGTAGCTCGAAATCTTGAGCTCATTAATTTGAACTTCTGGGTCGTTTAATGTGTTTATGACGTTGATGTAACATTGTAGGCAATCGGACGTGTCTTTTTCGTACAATTGAAACTGAAATTAAATATTTTGAATGAAATAACGTACAATAATATAATACAGTTGAGGAATTGTCTGAATTCACTTTCATAAATAAATTTATTTCACTTCTCAAACCATAAAGAACGTTTGATCAAAAATATTAAATAATTAATTATTGATATTTTTGATTGTAGTTTATATACATTTCGAAGACAAAGTTAACATCATCAGAGCATTAAGATATAAAAGAATTCTTTTAAATTTGAAATCTCTGAGATATCTTATCAACATTTTCACTACCTCAACGCTCTGAAAAAAATGGACTCGCTATCGAAATTTGTATAAGCAACAATCAAAAATAATCAATAATAATTTTTTTAAATGTTATTTATTAGATTTCGGACTGGTTATGGTTTTTGAGATAGAATAATGAGTTTGTAAAAATTTAGAACACTGTTCAAGAATGTCTAATTTATTGAAACATCATTTGCAAATGGGTGCCCGGTAAATTGTTAAATGATTACAAAAAGACTTAACTAGAGACATTGTTAATATTTCAGGTCTACACAGAAGAGATTAAGGGAATTTTTGTTAAATTTATCATTTTAGATGAAACATGAATTTGCAGTTAGTGCAATCAGTTCTTCTGATTTTACACAGTCCTAGAATTTTTAAATTCCGCATCTAGAACTTTGTTTTTAAATAAAAAATCAATCAGTTTAAAATATGTGTTTTAAATATGTATTGTGGAGTATTTCTTTATCCTCAGAATTATATTCTCTGTATAAAAATGCTCATAATCCATAATCTGAAACGATCAATAATCATTTGTAGAACATTTTTGATAAACAATTGTGAAGAGATGTTCAATCATTTATGAATATATTATAAGATTTAAAACATTAAATAAAATTTCAAACCAAACATCTATACTAATTGTATTATCTTTCTTTTCATGTCCAAATTTCTTGAAAACGCATTTTTTCCCATTTCTCGCATAAAGTGTTGAAAATCGTATAATTCATTCTTCTTTCTGTTAATAAATTTTGAAAGGGGGCTAAAAACCAAGATTCAATTATAGTAGTTGTTAGGGGAAGCTCATATACATTTTTTTAAAATCGTATTTTGTTAATATCTCAATCATATTTAATTTTCTTTTCGAATCTCACAATTAAGCATAACTAAAAGATGTTCAATATGTATGTTATATATATATATATATATATATATATATATATATATATATATAAATATTCTAGTAAAATCTTAAGAGAAACAAAATAAATAGCCTAGAATCATATCCATATAGTCCTGATTCGATCCTATTAGATCATTACTTGTTTATCAAATGAAACAAATGTTCGACTGGCCTATTGAATGAAGATTTTCTGAAATAAATTCCATTATTGAAATGTCCGTTTCACCGAAAACAATTTAAAATATGAACACTTTAAATCCCTTTAAGCCACGTTTTAGACTTTTATTAAAAAAATGATAAAATACAATGAATATAAAATGTTGGCAAACTGTCACTCTGTTTGTTATTTTATTAAATTAATAATAATACTTCCTTGTTTTATTACATGCTCTATTTTACATGTTTATTATTCAGAACATGTCTTTTTTAGGGTGAAACTGGAAATTTATTGTTACATGAGAAATAGTGGTGACAGAACATCGTTACGAAAGATATATCTATTTACCAGAATTTGTTGCTAAACTTCCGTATTGTTACAATACACATACATTATACATATATATATATATATATATATATATATATATATATATATATACAAACGATTGTATGAAACTATTTATCATTTTCAAAAAACTTTTCGTTCGGCTCGAAAAGTTTCCTTGAAAACTGTAATATATGTTCAAACATTAATTATCCATGTTCGGCACAGCGTGCTGTACAAAAGGAATGTCAAAAACATCTAGCAGTGAAAAAAAATATTACTCGCATTTACAATTCGTCTGAACGGCGAGTCCGACGTCTGTGTGAACGTATATCGAGTGGTCTGTTCGAGATGTATCTCTTTTGTGGTAAATGAACATAAAAAATGCAATCTCGAATTTCAGTCTTCGAAAAGTTTAACGATGTAGTTTGTATTTTATGAAAGTTAGGCGCAAATACGTTCAACGTAACAGATATATCGTCGTACGATTTGTGATATTTTTTAACTGGCTGTTAAAATTTTAAATAAATTTAAGAGTCACGTTTATAAATATCAATTAAGATGTGCTGTATTTTTGTTAAATTCGAAGTGTATCAATTTATGTGATCTCTCTTATTGCAATACATGAAGAGTTTAAATGTTAGGAAACATTTTTTAAAGTCTATTTGTTATTTTACTTCATTAGTATTTAAGTTAATTTTTCAAATATTAGGTTGGTGCATAATTAATAATCGTTTTACTCAATCCATTCGAATATATTAAATTTATCACATTATGTTTCAATTTTTTCTACCAAAAAGGATTTCCATCCTTTTTAGAAGCGATAAAAATTATATGACTAATATGAAGGTGGTTATCGATGTGGAACAGTCATTTCGCAATCTCAATGATTTTTTAGGCGAAGGAAAAATCGATGAAAGTCTAGTTAGAAAATGGTTCAATTGTTTCAAATCCAGAGACACAAGCTTAAAATATGAAGAAGGAAGAGGTCGTCCGTCTAATTTAAATGATCAGGCTCTTCAGATGGACGTGGAAGAAGACAAAAGTTTGACAAAAAGTACTTTCGCCGGACGATTCAATGTCGACCATTTAACGATTGTCAGGCGCCTCAAAAATCTCACTACGGTATGGAAAATAACTGGATGGGTTCCTCACAAGCTCTCTAACGACAATGAGACCAAACGAGTCCGCATTTTTACCCAATTGCTTCGGAGAAACGAACAAAATTCCTTTCTTCAACATCTGGTGTTGAGTCATGGCTTCTCTTCAAAAATGTCATACGAAAGAAGGTGTCCGTTGATTCCGGCCAGACTCCGAAAATAATTCCAAAGGTCGTCCAGTGCAAAAAAGCCTTGTGACTACCACTTTAATCGCTCGTTCAAAAATTGGCAGACGGGAAAATTCTATGATGATTTGGATGAATTCGGTGCTTATTTCAAAGCGTGGATCGCGTCGAACAAACTTGACTTTTTAGCCGTGGAATTTATCGTTTGTCAAGCAAAGTAGATGGCAATTATGCTCTAAAATTGATCGTTTTAATATGTTTTGAGTATACTTTATTGTTTTATTATTCAATAAATTTAGAATAAAACAGTCGTTAATTCTGCATCAACCTAATATATGTTCATTGTGTCTTGTATAATTTAATAAATATATATATATATATATATATATAAATTAAATTTAATATAACTTCAGTCGAAGTACCACATGTTAATGTAATTGGTTAATATCTTTTTATTTAATTTGTTGATAATCTTCTTAATTTAATTGAGTTAATTGTAATATTGTCTGCGGATGGTTGTGTTATACAGTATATATGAGTACAATTTAATAATATGTAAATAAGTTTAAATGTAAACAAGTAATTAACAAAATATTCAACTTGATAATCAATTAGCATTTGAATAAAAGAAAGAACTGTTTCAGTTTTGTCTATAATAGTGTGAGGTGCCTGTTATGACTACGATTGTTATTAGGGTGCTTTTAGATAGTAAATTTAATTTTAGAAAGCATATTTAATCGATTCAGGTTAGAATTAAATTTAGTTGGAGAATAAATCAGATGTAGAGACGATCTGGTGTTCTTATAACAATAAATTTGTTGTTAACTACTACATCTGGTCGTAGATAAACACAACATTCAGATATTTTATGTTGTTTGTCTGTGAACATTTCATCCGTCAGTCACTTTAACTTAAATATAAATTTGACTTTGTACACTGTACGATATTTGTTTCCTACAGTTGTAAAGTTTGAATGGAATTTTAGTTTGATTTTTAATTTCAGGCAGTCCAATTAATTCTAAAATAATAAAATTGATTTATTTTTTTCTAAACGAGTCACACAACGTTCAATTTTCAAATAAATAAAAGTAATCCCCGTAAAACATTTAAAATAAGCAACTAAAGACAGACATTTTAAATATCTTTTTCGTATAAGTTTAGTAGTCTTTTTATATAGTTTAGTAATAAGTTTTATTACATAAATCTATCATTAAACGCTCTAAACCATATGAAAAGTAGTTATCCCTGAATCTAAAAGAGAAGAGAAATTCATTATATTCAATTATCCAACAATTATTCTAATCTCAATCAGACTTGCAAAATGATGGAAAATGTAATTATTGAGATTATATAAAGTAACATTAAGATCCATAAAAATATTTTTTTTCAATATTGGTTCAGGTTTAGATCACAGAACTAATGTAAATTTTAACTAGTAAATTTAATTCAAGGTTTGTTTGATATTTTTCTGGTTGAAAAGATGCGGTCGTTCTAAATGTCTCCAAGTAGTTGGATCAAGTTCTTCATAATTTAACTAAAAATAAAATATACACTTTAATTATTAATTATAAAAGAATTTAATATTTTTGAACATATCTTAATTTAATAATCCAGTGGATAAAATTAAAAAAGGTGCTGTCAAATAAAATGTTTCATTAAATTGAACAATACCTCAAAATAATGTAATTGGTTCTCTTTTGTACATTCTATTTATTAATGATCTTACAAACAGAATTAATTTAAAGTTAGGGCTTTTTTCCTATAAATGAATTAGATCTTACAAACTGATAATGTTTTTGATTATGCAATGGCATGGGATTTAATCCATGAATTCTTTTTGTAAATAGTTATAAAGTGAATCATTATTTTAAGATTGAATCAATGTTTAAATATTGCCATATTTCTATGTTTTATCATTTTCGATTTTCAATCGATTATATTTTGTATAGAAAATATAGTTGTGCATAATTTTTACACTAAATTTTATTTCATTCTTGTGTACTGATATTTTTTATGCGTGTATTCATTTTATTTAATTATCTTATTTAATTTTAAATACATAGATGATGTTTATTTATATATAGCAAGCTAAAAATGTATAAACACGTTTATTTTTAATGTTAAACTTTACATGATTACATAAATTATATATCAATTATTAACTATTATTGTATTATATATTTTAAATCTAATTGAGAAAGGAGAAGTGTTATAAAAACACTGTTTAAATATTGCCACAAAAATAGCTTACAGATTTTTCTGTACTGTATGTTCTGTCTGTTTATCTATCTGATTATACTTTGGTCTGTCTAGATTTTTTATTATTTATCTTTTATTTATTTTATTTCAACGTCAGTGCCGTTCGTAATTATTCTTGCATACATGAGTGACCTCCTAATGACATTATTACATAAATATACTTACAGATTTAAGTGTATAAATATAAACACTTATTATTTGGCAGCAAAAATGTTAATAGTGTAGTTTTATTTTCATAGAGATATTTCGGGAAAAAGAATCTCTTTCGTAAGGATACTTTTCTGCATTTTCATGACATACCAAGAATACTTTTCTCATGTTTAGGATTTTTGGTAAATTATTTTTATCGATATTATATACATATATATATATATATATATATATATATATATATATATATATATATATATATCTGAGTGTGTATGTGTGTTATCTTAAATTTGTAAATATACTTCATTGCTATCTTTCAGAATATAACCTGAATGTATATAGTATTAACTACATGCTCTGCAAGACGTACTGTAAACGACGTCGAGGTTTTCGTATAACGCAACTACTACGATCGTAGTGACCATTGATCGTTAGATGCGCGCGCATTTTTAGTTCGACGTTCCGTAGGAGTGGAGCTACTAACGTACGACCCGTTCAAACGATGTGAAAAAAAAATCGTAAACGTCAGACAGAGCACACGTTATACACATAACATTTACAATACACGTCTGATCTTTTTTTTGCGGGACGTTGGTTCGTACGTTTATTTTTTTTCTTTGTTCTCCCTCGTCTCATTATCAAAATGCATGTAAATAGAATCTCACGGGATAAAATGTGACACTGTCATATATAAACAAATGATTGTTGCCACAAATTAATTATTTTTGCGATATATTGCACACACACACACACACACACACATGTATATACATGCACGTTTGTCTATATATATATATAAAGCTATTTTGTTAATTATGTTAAAGTAAAAAGATTCATTACGTTTTAATGGACGGAAAGGGTGTGCTTAAGTGCTGAATTTTAATTGAACACATTCTATTAATATATATATATATATATACTAACTATAGTGAACATAGTTTCAAACTCTAAGAAAGTATTTGTAAAAAATATAAACAAAGAAATTTGTATCAGCTAAATCTTAATTACGGTGATAATCAAACTTACAAGGGGTGATTAACAACAATTTGTAGATTTTTTATCAATAGTTTTAATGGGCTTTTTATCCGATACGATAAGTAGATAATGTATTAACACAAGTAAATGTCCATTGCGTGTAGAGAATGTATGTCATTTGTAATATATGTGCATATTTCATGTTGAATTTTGAAATGTATTATTATCTTTAAATAAATAAAAAATGAGGGACTGGAGACGAAAGAATAATTTCACTGAATAATAAGTTATCCCCATTTTTGTTGGAGACTAAATGAGATAGCTATTAAGAATTGGTAGCTGGGAATCAGCTACCAATTGACAGATAAGTAATTGTAGAAAAATTAGTTGGAATATATATATATATATATAAATCATCGGAGGTTTGAATATTTCTCAACTGAAAAGATTATTACAATTATAGTTTTTGATACTATGGATAAATTCAGTTTCTTGGATAAGTTTCTTCTTAAACACTACCAAACTTTTTTATAGTAAAATATTCAGGCTAAAGTATTGTTTTTATTTTGACTTATTATTTGAAAATTTCTTATTTAGATTTTCAATTTTTTGTTTGTGTCTATAAACAAAAAATTAGTAGCTTCTTATTCATTTCAAATTTTGAATTATATTAATTTCGATGAAAATGTAATTCAAAATTTGAAATGAATAAGAAGCTACTAAATACACGTTTTGATAAGAAAAAAGTTTTATGGCGTGTGAGGAGTGATTAATTTATAACAAGTTATTACCTTATATTTAATGAAATGCCTTTAGTTTGAAATCGTTTGAACAAATTTAAATTCTATAAAAATATGTAATCAAAAAAAAAACAATGCATGCAAGATCGAAGTATTTGTAATATAATTAATTGAATTTTAATATTAATTCATATAAGTTAATTTTTTTTTACTGTTTTAATATTTCCTAACACCCACGTATACATAAAAATTCTAATTTTCTGTCTTATATTTTAAAAAAATATAAATAAATAAACTGTTCATCAATTTTAAAACTAACTATCTTAATTCTTCAATTATTGGATTCCTATTTTTGTTTCACTTATATTATTTTGTAGAATGTTAAAAAAATAAGTAAAATTTATCGAATCCACTGAAAGTATTTTTTCCGAAAACATTTATTAATTGTGAAACAAATTAAAAATGCATATTGAAGCTATTTTTAGAGCGATGCTTTTAAATTTAACTGTTGTGCTATGAAGTGATAATCTCTCTGCATAATTAATGTATATATTTTTTTACAGACAGGCCCTGTCATTATTTTCTCATCATCGTCGTCGTTGTTAAATGTATTAAGATAGGAATTAGTTTTGAATTTTAAACTCAATGAAAAGAAGTTTGTTAAGTGATAATATTTTCACTACTTTTTGAGACAATCATGGAATTAAATATTTATATTAACAGGGTTTGTTCGTATATTAAAATCAATCTTTCTAAGAATAATTTATATTATCACAGTTTGTTCTCGATACAAAATATTACAGATAACGAATGTATTATTTATATCTCTCCAGGTTTATAGGTTTGAAGTGTAGGACTCATTATATTTTTTTTAATATTCAACAGAATCTAAACACGTACACTTCTTAGATATATTAAGATATAGTGGAATGTTGATTAGGGAGCATAATTGGTTTCATAGAGTTACTCATTAACTAAAAATCTCGATAACAATCTATTAGGCACGACGAGCACAAAGTGCTTGTCGTATTTGTCGTTAATTCAATTTGTGCTCGTTAATCGAATTTTAGGCTATTTACGAAATGTGACTCGTTAACTGAAAGTGTACTGAATTAGATGACATAGGGGAAGGATGTGAAGGGAATTATTTTTTAATAATTTTTTTCGATGATTGAAATATAAAACGAAAGTTAATTTTTTCTAAATTTTGAATATTGCTTTATATTCACAGCAAGCGGATAATGAACAGAATAAGTATATATATATATATACATATTTCTTAAATCATCCCTACTTATTACTAGAGCAATAAGGCTGATCCAGCGATCGTCCGGTGTATATTAAGCCGAATGAGCAGGTTAATTCTTTTAAAAAATAGCATGAAAAATAAAGTTAATTAAATGAACTTAATTTAAATTAACATTATCTACTACACCTCTATCTTGTGGAAGATGTTTTTCGAAACTGAAATTACTAAAAATTAAGTTGCGTTGAACTACTTCTGAAGAGAACTTAGAAAATGTTATTTTAATGTCTTGTGAATCAAGTATTTTAAACAATACATCTTCAGATAGTATTATTAATAAATAAGCTGAAAGCAGTGAGTTTCTTTTGAAATAATTAAAATGTATCATTATATATGTATATATATATATATATATATATATAATATTATGAAAGTACAATCTTACAATAAAATTTTGTTACTAAGAAATTTTGTTCTTATTTGTAGTTTGTATTATAGTTTATCATATATGCTTAAGTTAGAACTAGTATGTTCTATTAAATAAATCTATTTTTTTAATTAGTGATATATATTCATCCACAATAGTATTGTAAAGACTTATCAAGTACCTTAAATGTCTTTTTTAATTAAGAAAGGCCAAAATTATCAAGTTCCTGGACCAATCTGCCTCTACTCATTACTTCTTTAAACTCACATGCTTTATAACTCCTTAATCATTTATTAATCATTTAGGATATATATATATATATATATATATACATATATATATATATATATATATATATATATATATATATATATATATATATAGTCGAATTTGTTAATAGTAAGTACTATGTGACCAATAATATTTCTTGTTATGTCATTGACGAAAAAATGCCGCTTAGATATTCTTTTGTAAATAAGTTATATTAGTATGATATAAGTTGTATTGTATAAAAAATTAATATAGATATTTAAAAGACACTAAAACCAATATAAAGTAATATTTATCACTTTATTTACCACATAAGTGCAGTTTCGGATTGAATTATAAGAATAATAGAAAAACATGCAGATAAAGTTGTATTTGAAGATGCGCAGAACAGTTACATTCTACATCTTCTAAAAAATATGATCTAAATTTCACAGACAAGACCAAATTTGTTCGATGTTCCCGTAAAACGAACTCTTTATGATCGTAAATGTTTGTACGAAAATATACATGAACCAAAATTCATGTGAACATTTGCTCTCTATAGCCATAAACTTGTTATATCCATGCTCAGTGTATTTGAATTTCACTGTGTATATATATATATATATATATATATATATATATATATATATATATATATATATGTGTGTGTGTGTGTGTATAAATATTATTAACAGAATTTATAACATATGACTGAGACGTTAGATCATAGATTAATATGTTACAGTATTGAAAATATATTTGTAACCTGTGGCATATTTTTTTAGTAAAAACATACAAATGGCTTTGAATGATTCTACAGTGAAGTTAAACTTACTTAAATTAAAAAATTGGCACGTACTGATATTTTCCGATTTTTTAATATAATTTAAGTTTTTTGAAATTAGCGAACAATTTATTCCTGGATATGTACATAAAATTGCATGTTGTGGAGGTAAAACTAATATGTGTGTACAAAAAGGTATGCATTGTTTTTATTAGTAATTGGTAATAAATATTTACTTTTCAGATTAAATTCATTCAGAAAACTGCATAAAGAATAAACATATACCGTTATTTGTTTATAAATTATTTAAATAATATACTTAATTTATTTAAATATTAATAATATTACAGACACTTACATGATATATTATTATTTAAATGTCTAAAATTGTTTATAAAAACGTAATGAATATTTAATGATTGCACATAACATTAGATAAAAAAATGAAATTAATGCCTGTCATTTTCAAAATGACTTCATAAATCATTGTTAACTCTTTACACCTACACACATACAAAACACACACACACACACACACACACACATATATATATATATACGGTTTTTAAATTTAGTACTGACCTAGATATTAAAAGAAGAAACTTGTTTTGGACACCTTAATGTGTATTTTATACACTAATGGAAGGCTGTAATAATGACATTATTAAATTTTCTTCTCAGTACTTCTCAAAAGAATGAAAAGAGAGATTTGACTTGTACGGCCTAAACTCTTTTTATCAGTCAGTCTTAGTTACTTACCCATTTTTTTATTGTTTAATATAAATAAATTTATATTTAATTTAATTCAAATATTAAATTTCCTGTGTTTATTTGATAATTTTAAAAAAGTGTCATTTTTTATTATAATTTGTTAACAGTTTCAACTAATTTATTTTTTAGTTAATAATTAATATTTATATATATATATATATATACATATACGTAATATATATATATATATATATATATATACATATACGTAATATATTTATATATGCAGAGAATAATTTCAAATACGTTTGCTTAATACAGCTAATCCGATGAAATGAGTTTCTAACATAAACAAAGCTTTTAATTATTATAAAATCCTTGCTTTCATAAATTGAGGAAAATATATATTTTATATACATATATGCATACATACACACACACATATATATATATATATATATATATATATATATATATATTTGTGTGTATAGCTGAAATTGAAGTTTAATGAAAAATAAAACTAATTAAAAATCATGTGTTTCTCAAACTGTTTAAATTTATTTTACATAAAGCTTTTCAAAATATTCTTTTTGGCATGAAATGAAAAAAAAACATAGTTCAAACAAGAAATAAAATTAATTATTTTTCCAGTTCGGAATAAATACAAATTATAGATATTTATTCACCGTTCTTCTTAAATATTTATGTATTTTATTAACCTCAAAGTATGTATTAAACAAGATATAAATTTATAGTTTTATGTGTTCCTAATTTGTTTATTGGATGAATAATAGACAATCTTGTTGTCTACTTGGAATCGCGGGTTGACCTTAAGAAAAGGGTTCAGTTAATATCAAAGCGACATATAAGAAAAAAAAATAAATAAGAAAAATTGTCTGAATCTCATTACTCTTTAATTTATCAATTTAGTATTGTAAAACATTTTCATATAGACATCGATTTTACAAATGTTTTGAAATATATTTGAGTAAAAAAATATTGGTATATATATACATATATAAAACACATTTTTTGTCAAGTAAAATCATGTACATATTTTGCATTTCTTGAAGAAATTAGTTTTTAATCGAAGTGTAAAGAGTGGAACTTTGATTTTTGTGTTTTTTTTTTTATTGGAACAGTAGAATTTAAATTGCAACAGTGAAAAGAATGTTGATTAAAAATTAAAGTGTATTCATTGAAAGTAATAATCAACTTATTCCTTTGGAACAGAAAAAAACATTTCCTCATTATAAGAAGATAAATTTAGTTCATAGTAAATTAGTCGAATAAATAAAATACTTGTCAAGGAATGAATTATATATTTAATAATATATAATTAAATAAATTATAATTTATATGGTTTTATCATTTTCAATATAGTTTGTCTCGAGAACATTAACATATTTTCTTAGAAACATGTTAACGATTTCTGTGTATAATTAAATTCCACTGAATATATAATTAAACAAAAAATATATAATAATAAATTCGAGACGGTAATTAGTTTGATTACATTGTAGCTGTTTGCAGTTACGGTAAATAATTGAATTGAAACAGACGAGAATGGAAAAAGAACAACACAACAGACAGTCATCGGTCTGATATAAACAAAACAAGTACTGTTGAAACAATGCAACGCGTCGTAACAATGCACACACACAACAAACGAACAGCAAATGATGTGAACTCACCTAGTGGAATCTTATCCGTATTCGCGTCAATGGCGCCGACGATAATCACTAGCACAAAACACGCTATTGTCAGCGTACACAAAAACGCCATGTCCGGCGTCGAACGACGTCTCCTTGTCACAGGGATTCGTCTCGACGCCCTGCCCAGCTTCTTGATATCGTTTTCCAGCTGGTTGCTGGACCAGGGGTTGCGAAAGCACGCACGCCGTCGAACTTTTAAGCTCGCGGGTGTAGAAAGAGAACGGTTCAGTGTATGCCATGTTCATACGATAGAGAACAATGTACTCGAGTAGAACTTGTCCTTCGTATATATCGTTTTATGTAGAAAGGGAAATAGAAAAGTGGATAAGCACGTTTGATAAACAAGGAAGAAACATATATTCGTATGTTTAGTCTTGTATTCGTTTCTTATGGTATGTTTTTTCATGAATGCATTTTGTTTATGTGTTTAAAAATTCATTTCTCCCTTATATATATATATACACATACAGTTTATTAGTAGTTATTTTTTGTTTTTTAATTGTTCTGTTTCATGTCTCATTAATTAAAATATGTTTATTTAATAAGAAATATCATTTTAATATTTAGTTTAAATATCAATGAAAGTTAATAAGAAATATGAATATTTAAACATGTATTTCAGAGTTTTTAAAATAAACCTGTTTTATATAATTATTATGTATAAAATTAACATTCATTAGCGTGAGCCATTGTTGTAACGGTGCTCTTAAATGTAAAGAAAACAAGTTTTTCTTCTGTTTAATCTGATCTTATGGTAAATGTATTCCATTACGGAAATGATTGCCGTTTAGAAAAAAATATTTAATGACTTGTGATAGTAAAAGCTCTGTATAATATTTTGATAATATAATGATAATTATCCGATCGAATATAATAAACAAGAACTGACACAAAAATTAATGAACCGTGTATTAAAAAAAACAAGGTTGGGTGTTAATGTGTGGAAATAAAGTATGTGAAATATCAGAAAGTAAATTCTTATTTTTAATTTTGTATGTAAAAGTTTATTTAAATGACACGTGTTTTGTAAAAACGAAAAATCTAAATCGTGATACAGTCACTATCTGATGAAGTACTTATCATAGCGAGAGATCAGCAAATAAAACCTATCGTTAATAAAAAAAAATGTCTGTTATAGATGTATCGATAGTTTAATGTCTCCTTGGAGATCTTAATGTCTTTAGAAAGGTGGTTTTAATGGACCGATTAATGTGTTGATGATATAGATGCGCATAATCGTAAGTAGACAGATATCTCTCTTGTAAAATTATAACAGAGGTTTAATCATTTACACGACATAATATGTAACGATATTTAAGACCAGTTAGGCTGCCAACATTCCTATAGAAGATGAATGCCTAGGCAGTCATCAAATGATTACAAACATGCAAGCATGAATGGTGATTTCACTCACATTTCTTTAATGATACATGCAGAACAGTGAAGATATTTCTAAGCAGGGTTCTGATTAAAAGTGAGATGTGAGAGTTCCACGAGAATAAAAAGAATTATAATACTCCCTATTATGGATTTGTAAATTTCTTTAGTTTTACAAGTGATGTATTTGGTTACCTGATAGAATTTATAGAGTTAATTGCTTGTCTGGAATTATTGATTTAATTATTGGTGTCCACGTTTATAGCTCTTACTGAAGTATATAATATCTCCAAATTTCAATCTATTTGGAGATGATTATAATTAGATTTCAATATTTTCTTCTTTCTCTCAATTGGAATAAAAATTCCAGGCCTTACTCCCTCGTATCTTCTTTATTGTACGAGTATACTTGCACGAATTTTTCGTTTATTTTGACATATTTCTTTATCAGATATGAATATATGTGTATAATAATTTCTTACAACATTTTTTCAACTTTAATCGAGAAAACTTCTACATTGTGACTAATTATTTTTATAATCCTTATCATTACCTCTTTTCGCCACAGATTTAATCCTGCCGAATTTATTTGTACAAACTGAAAGCTTCATATTAAATTTTCCTTACATCTGTTGGATCGATGAATCAACACTCAATCAGATCTCTTTTTCCCAAAACTAAACATATTTTTATGAACTGACCTGACTTTACTTGACATTTAATTTAAATTGGATTGTAAGGGTAAGCAGGCCTACCCTAATTGATTGTAATTTGATTTAGTAGCTGACTATCGTGGTATCTTATAGATTTTATCCATATACACAAACATTTTTATAAATATAAGATGAATATTCAATCGAGAAAAAGAAGAACAATATAGTGTTTCTTGTAAAATTGATTTTATTTGTGTTATAATACAGTCATTAAAATATAACGAAATTTTTATTTCACATCAAAAGATCAATTCATTGAACATGAGTGTGCTTTGTATCAACTCTAATATTATATATATATATATATACACTTTATGAGAACAACCTATTAACTGTATTATATTAGCTTAAAATGCTTTTAATAGTCTAAGAATTAGATGTGCGTTGTATAGAAGAGTATTAAAGTTGTTTAGTTTCTTATGTCAGATTTTCAGAAGCAAATATATCACATTTATTCTCATATCAAATTATTTATTTGCTACAGCTCCTTGTTTTTATTTTTCGTTTTATTAGCTTTGTATCTGAAGTCGATAAGTTATTATTATTAAATTATTATTTCAAATTAAAAACTCATGTTTTATTTCTGTAGATAAGAGAAGATACTATGTATGTTTCTTTGAAGTACATTTATTTAAATAAATATTAAGGAGCTTATTCCGAATTAAGTATGCTATATATATATATATATATATGTGTGTGTGTGTGTATGTGTGTTGCGAGCGAAAGAAATGAATTCATTTATACAAATGAACGGATACTGAAAAAAAGAATTAATTAACAGTACGTTTTAATTAAACCTCTCTTCAATGCAAATTCTATCCGTTGTAATTATCTTTCGAATGAAGTTGTACTCGAAAAAGTGTCGAGAAAAATCTTTTGTCAGCGATTATAAAGATATCGCGCGATAGAGCACGGCGTACAAGTTGACTGACGACGCGTGAAAGTATCGAAATCGATACATGTGTACAGAGGGGCTCCGAAACCAACATACCGTGTGCCGTTAGCTTTTTATAAAAAAATGTCTAAATTGAAAAAGTATATTGTTCGTGCTCAATGTACCTAAGTGATGTTTTAATTAAGATTCTTTTTAATATAATTCTGTTTCTTTTTGTAGCATTCCCAATTAGATCATTTTGGATTAAATTTTAAATCTGTTCAGTTTAATTATTCATCGTAATTAATTAATAAAGTATGTTCACATGATATCATTAAATTTTATTTGATTAGATATATAATTTTGGCATGGTTGTAAAGTTCAATGAAAGTAAATTACCTTTATTTATAATATTGTTAATTATTAATAAATAAAAAAGTAAAAAATCTGCAAGTTAGAAGCACTAACTAGAAAATACTTACATAAGCAGTAAAAAATATATTAGTAAAAATATTATTCATTAAAAAGGCAATACAAATAGGTTAAGGTTAATAGACCTGAACTGAATCATTCCATAAATAATATAGTAGTTGGGTATTTTGGAAAAATATTTGTCATTAAATAACGTTTATTACCTTCTTATCATAAGCTTCACGAAATTTATAAGACAGTATCGTCGTATATTCACTTTTTTGAATTTATAAAATAATATATAACCAATATATTAAACGCACAATTTAATTCGATGCCTTTTTTATAGAAGATGAATGTTTACAGAAAAATGAAATACATTTCAATCCTCAAAATATTCCTCACTCTTTTATATAACTTTTCTCCATTTGTCAGGTAACTGACGAATCTCTTAACGAAAAAAGATGGCGGATTTGAGTCGATGAAGTCGTAATGCATTTTCGAACCTCTTTCACTGTTTTAGCGTTTTGTGTATTTTTTATGCATCACAACACCTTTCTCCGAAACTGAACAAATCATTTCCACGGCTTATGCAGCATTTTTTTCACCTGAAATTCGAAAAATATGCAATATCTAATATGCTGCTTTTCAGACCCATCTTTTTCACTACTTTTTTGTGAGATTATGCCAACTTCTTAATCAAGATATAGTGTTTATATATTAAGTTTGAAATTTAAAAATCCTTAAACGATGAGAAAATATTTTAATTTAAAACAGACTTATCATCGATTCAATTTAAGAGAACTGAATTAATTTTTACCGCTAATACTTTTTAATCATTTCCGTTAAAACATGTTTATCATCTCGAAACTATTATACTGCTGTTTACCTATTAACTTCCATTTTAAAATTCAATTAAAACACTGCTGTTTATAGCAAATTACTCATCTCGTAAAATGTCTTTGTATAAAGTAAAAATATTTAAAAAACGTACTCTTAAATAATTTAATAGAAATTGTATTTATTTCTTCTATTGATATATTTATTTTAAATACTTTCAATTAACTACTTTTAAAATATTTTCAGTGGAACTTATTATGAAGACCTATCTATTTAAATTGAAATTACAAAAGCGAATAAAGTGAATCTTGAGTAATAAAGCAGTTATTGTACGTAATGAATACTTTTTAAAAAAATATATTCAATATGATGCATATGAAATGTTTTGTATAATGAAATTACATGAATTTATATTTAACATAATCATCATCACTCTATGTATTTAGATACTTGAATGAAATATTCGGAATACTGCTGTGTGGAATAGCTTAATAAAATTAACTTAAAATGGGACAATAAAAAAGTGATACGCAATTTGTCATCAAATCTGATAATAATGTGAATTTTTCACCGAGTTACAAGTAAAATTGACGTTTTGGTACACAGACGACGTTTAGTGTTTATTACTTAACACTTTTTAATGAGTATTATTCATTCCACGCTCATAAATGTACACGATGAGGTACGGTATGCCGCTTAAATTACACCTCAAATGATTTTTATCGTACTGAAGTGGATATTTAATTTTTATTAAGCAATTACGATTTAAAGTTCTGTCTACTTGCCAAATAATAATATGTCTGTTTTATATTTGACCTGTCTCTTAATAAAACTTTGTTTTTACTATCTCTTCAGTTATCTTTTAGTTCATTATAATTTTACACTCAGTTTGTTGCACTTTCAGTTGTTTGATAAACATATTAGAAATGGAGACAAGTTAAAATTACCTGTAATTCGTTAACAATCTATATAATTCATTTTTTTATATAATTTATACACTAGGGAAATATTTTTATGGAGATTATGTTGAAAGTTCTGTAAGGAAAAATTAAAATACTCATGTAAATGTTGTAAAAACTACGAATTAAATTCATACTTACAGTTGTTATTAAAATGAGGATAATATTTAAATATATGACGAATATAAATGCTTTTTAATAAAGTAGATCTAGAAGAGAGATTATATATATATATATATATATATATATATATATATATATATATATATATAAGTTGCTGTTCTGAAAACATGAAATGAAATATACTCGAAAATATTATAGAATTTATTAATATTCAAGTTATTTTACAAAATTTATAAAATTTATCTAAACAGTTTTTATAAATTTTTATATACATTTATTTCTTAAATATATTATTGTTTACTAAGTTTTATATTAAAAATATAATGTTCTTATATTCTACTTAACAATAAATACTTTTATATTTGACATAAATAATTATATTTTTAAGGTATTAAATGTAAATATTTATTACTATACAAGATATATCTAAATTATATATATATATATATATATATTAAATAATCAACGATTTTTTTAATTTCATACAAATATGTATTTGAAAATATTATTAATTAAAATTATATTGAAATAAGAAAATATAAATAAATTAAAATATATAGCAAATTTATTTCAAAAATATGAAGAGATTTTGTTAAACTATTGAATGATGTTCCATTTTATACTTTTATAATTTAACTAAATAGAAATGTTTTATGTATAAAAAGTCGTTAATTATTTATATTATACTTATCTTTGTCTCTACTGTTGGTAACTCGTTCATAAACTACACATTATTTGTTAAATTCTCACTGTTAAATTACTGTATGATTCCTTTATCGAATTTAATAGGAAAACTAAAAATTTATTGTCGATTTAGAGTGAGCAATGTATGAAAAGATACTAACTTCTTCGTCTATTACTAAAAATCTGGTTCTCTTAGAAGAAAATATTCTTGTTTGTAACTAATTCAATAGTGACTTAACATATTTTTTTAATACCTGAACGATTTTCCAGATTACTGGATATGTTTCTCAGATTTTATTTACTGGTCCTTCGAAAATTTCGAACGAAATACACTAGTCAGTACTTCGGCAATGCACTATCACTTTTCCCACGTGCATAAACCCTTGCAACGGGACTCTTAGACCCCAGCATTCTATCAAGGAGCGACTGTTTTGATTTTCGTCGTGTCTGTAGTACTAATCTACATATTTCGTGGAAAACTGCCGCTATATCATCGACCTGAAAGTAGTTTAATTTTGAAAGAATCGTAACAGCTTAGATTCGTAACATAAATTTAATTTATCTTGGTCTGTGCTCGCAAGAACGAAAAGTTGTCTTAACTGTACAAATTTTTGAAAATATTTTTTTCTTTTTTTAAAAAAAATGTACTATCTTTATATAAAGTGGAATTTGAAGTACGATGAAAAATAAGATATTTTATAAGCAAATACAACTAGTTACTATTATTGTATGTTTTTTATTTGTAATTGTTGATATGTTGTTCTGTTGGTCTTTGTCCTTTTGAAGTAAGTGTCAGCTCTCCAATCATAAATCACACCCCGTTAATAGAGAATAAATTAATTTTGAAATCAATCTTTAACAATTATCTGAAGATGACAGTCGTACTGAATTTAATAGTAGAAAACAGACAGTTGATCCAAAAGAATAAAGACCAACAGAAAAATAGTAGGTAATATTTTATTGTATAAAACCATGAAACATGGAACAATTAAAACATTTCCAAATCTTTTGACATTGATAATTGAATGGTAAATATTTTAAGTTGATATTTGATATCTATATATTTCGGTCGCCAAAAGAATAAACACACTAATTTGAATTAAACCTGTTAATACTTTTAAACTAATATATTAGATATTTTAAAAAATTGAATAATTATGTAAAAAGTATTTGAAAATTATGAATCCAGTTAATTTATGATTTCAGTTTTCTCTATGTTGAGTTATAAATAGTAATTTGAATAAATATTTGAAGTTATTATCTAATGTGTGTATATAACACAAATTAGATTATGAACTTATTTAGGATAAACATAATTTTCATTAGAACAAATTGAATTTATCGAAAAATGCAGAAATATCAATACTGTATAAGTGTTTGAATATTAAATATCAGTAAAAAGAATCCTTTTTTACATTATTTACACTGAGATGTGACTTTTCACAATGTATTTAATAATATTAAGTGTTAATAATAAAAGTAAAAACAGAAATGTTCATAAATCGTATAAAACTTCTAAAGTTATAAAAAATTGACTTCTAAAGTTACAGAGTATAAATTATTGGAGAATTCTTGAACCAGTTTATAAATTTTAGCTTGTTATTAAGAGAATTAATAAAACAATAATTGTACATCATATGCAAATACTTTTGTGTTATAAAGTTATATATTCTTTTGATTACATTTTTACGAATATAATCTAATAAATAAAATATAGTTAGTACCTGTTCAGCGGCGGCGACTTCATCGAAAGGACATTCACAGTCTCTGGCGAGAATCTCCCCTTCCTCCCTGCTCACTTGACGCAGATGCACCATATCTGCCTTATTCGCGACTATACTGAACGGTGGCGCGTGTTTCATTTCCGAAAGAGCGACTTCTATCCTTCGGATGTAGTTGAACGAGTCTCTGTCAGTGATCGAATAGACTAGAAGTAGACCGTCAGCCCACTGAAGAACATCTATCGGCGGTAGATCTTTTATTCCGTTCTAGAAACGGAATAAATATGTTCGACTGATCTTTTTTCGTAAAAAAATGAGTTATAAATACCTTTGGACATGTATCGAACACTTCGAATAAGACTGGTTCGCCGTCGACAAGCACTTCATGCTTGTATCTGTTTTCTAGCAAAGAGAAACATGATAAGATACATAATAAAACAAGAGTTCGGTATGTAATTTATACCTGATTGATGGTCATACTCGCCGATGTATCTTTTTGTTAAAAATCTTACAGTCAGTGCTGAAAAAGAGATATATTTTAAAACGTATGGAATATCATTCTCCATTATAGACACATTTATCTTTGGATTTTTAAAAAAGATAAATAAAAAAAAACGTTTCTCAAAAATCATTAATTTTACATAAAATGTGTTTATTATTTTCATAAATAAAAAAACCTCTTATATGTCTCAAAATGTTTAATAATTGATTGTATATTGAGATATATAGACGGTTTTTTTATTTATGAAAATAATACACATTTTATTTAAAATTAATGATTTTTAAGAAATGTTTTTTTTTTTTTATTTTGAAACGTTAATGTGTATTTCTATGAAACTCTTGTCATTTTCAAAGCACAGACAGAAAATTTGTTTTTTCAATTTTCTATGCCCGAATTATAAAGATTTCATTATCCAAATACACATTAACATATCATTTTTTTAATATATATATTATATTGATGAAGAACTATTTATTGGGTTTGAGATGTTTTTCATATGTAAAAGTGAATTTATCTGCAGTGTCAAACTGTAATTGGGAACTACTTTATTATTTACTTTTTGTAAGTTAAGAGTCATAAATAAAAGAAAAATGAAATATAATTGATTATAAAAATTATAAATTCTCAACATTTTTTTCAAATATATCCATAAAGGTGGTAAATAGTTTTCGATTTATTATTATATTTTACTATGGAATATTTATTGACATTAATAAACCAATATTATAAGAAGCTATCCAAAAATAAGTTAAGCCACATATTTAATATTATAATGGATTTGAGTGATTGAATTTATTGTAAGACAATTCGTTATTTTTAAAAATCAACACTGTGTTAAATGTACATTTTTTTCAGATTCACATGTAATAATGACTATTAGTTAAATATGGTGATTTTATTGAATTAGTGATTTCAATAGAAAATTCGAGCATTAATTTGATTTTTGAAAGTAAGAAATGTATCTTCAACAAAAACGTCATACTAATTTGGTTCAAATGGTATGATAAATTCATTGAGAATGACAAACTAGTACGATTAGTTCATAGGCGAATAAATCACTATGAGAGATTATGAAAAAAATTACAAACCTTTAATAGTCAATACCTAGGCACAAAATATGTGATCTAACATCAAATGATTACCATTTTTTCTTCGTATTAAATAATAATATTGACTGCATAAATTTAAGAATTTTAGTATAAACATATATACAATTTAATGAATGCAATTAAAGGATTTGGAATTTTACAAATGGACCATCCATCAGACTCTACAAAAATGTTATTAAATTGTTTAATAATTGATAACTGTTAATTTTTAATATAGCTTGTGTGCATTTCAATAAAGATGCTGTCATCCTGAGAGTGACTTTTTTGTGAAATTAAGTTTATTCATAGTATTAAATCTATAATTGTGAAAGATATGAACTTGAATAACTATAGCATAGAAAAGATACTGTTTTAATATGAACATATGTAAATTATATCTATAAATATGTGAAAAATTAAATATCAATCATAAAATCATAAACATTTTATAAGTTTTAATTAAAAATAAATAGTTTCGCAATACAAACACTGTTAAACCTGTCCCACATTACCCAAATGATGTCGAAAAGAAATCAAAAAAAAATATTTTACAAAAGTCCGTGAATATATAAACTTACCACTTTTACCTACAGACGGTGCACCGATTACAGCGACCTTGACTTCAGACAGGGATGATTTCTTACGGCGAATACCGATACTTGACATTTCGGTATTTGGTTGATTCAGCCGTCCTAAATGTATGAAAATTTAATATATTTTACTTTATATGCAATGTATAGATAAAAACAAAATTTTAAATAATGATTTTTAATACATAGTAACTAAATTTAGTGCAAATTTATTTTAAATTAAAAAATAAGTTATAAAATAACTAATCGAATAATAATAAAACATATTCAACACATCACAATATGAAATGTGTCAAAAAATGAAGATTAGATGCTACTGAATCAATTAATATTAAATTTTCAGTCCAATTCTTAATATTTATTTCATATTAAAATAAAGTATAGATACGTGAAAGTTAAATAATTGAAATCAAATCCACTCCGTTATCAATTTGTTAAGCTCACTATGTTTATATATATATATGTGTGTGTTTATATGTGTGTGTGTGTTTGTTTCCGTATGTGTGGGTGTGTATATATATATAGATGAATGTGTGTGTAAAAATTCAAATGATTTAAATAAATATAAAACTATACTATATATATATATATATAATAAAGTATGACTAATTAAAATGTATTTAAAGCTTCGCAATGGACTAATATATTTTAGTTAGACATAAAACGAAAATTATATTGGGATATAAAAATGTGTTTATATTTTTGTTCCAGGAACATCGAATAAAATACTTAATTAAACCTCTAGTAAATTAAAGACTGTAATGTTGAGTTTTAGTATATAGTGGTTGATCTATAACAGCTAAAAAAGCATCATTAATTAATCAGTGATAGGCGGATGTTTAAAATATATTTCAGCATTACTATATGAATATCATATAAAAAGATCTTTGTGTACGTAGAAGTAATAAAATACTAACATTATTGTTCTTAAATACAGTTCGACGTAATAAATTTTTAAAAAAAATAGTTAAAAATTAAACTGTTCCTAGCATTCTAAACGATATTTATAATAAAATTGATAGAAAGCAGAAAAAAACAACAAGCATGTTCAGAACTGTCAGACAAAAAACAGAGAAATTGAATTCAGTAGCTTTTTGTTACTTATGATTTGTGTATGAAGACACTTCAATCTAAATACCTAAAAATAATACAGAATTTACTAAAATTTGTTATTTTTTTTACAAATATGGATAAAAAAATATGTTCATAAATTAATCAGTTCATAAACATTTTAACGTTTATGAACGTTACTAGATGAACATTTGGTATGAATATTTTAATCTGTATGCATAGAATCATAAATTATCAATGTTATTATTTCTCAATATAGTTCAACATGATATGTACAAAATCTTCTACGTTTCTTATAAAATTTCTAATATTTTTAATAAAATTAGTACAGCTAAAAATAAGAATGTGAAATTTAAACAGAGTTCAACAAATTTACATATTAATTTTTTCTTCGTCCTACAAACCACAAACACTTTTCTGATAAAGAAATACTCAATAAATCATTAATAATCATTTTTATTTTTTACTTATGTGTATTTCGACGGCAACTCTATTATCTTCAAAGATTTTTGATTCAGCTGATTTGTCACTTGCGATTTTATATAGTGATACTGAGATTCGTGGAATGAAAATGAATTCATTTGTGAAAGTGAATTTAGTTGCAATATCAGAAATATATTGTAAAATTAGCAGAAACCATATTTTGTGTAATCGTAAATTAGACCGTCACTGCGTATCGGTGTCTTCTTTTATATCCTCTTGGTCGAATCGTACATTATTTAATTGTAAAATTATCAATTTAAAATTAAATTTAGTTAATTATAATCGAATTCATCGTGACAAATGTTTCAACAGATATATGAAATACTTTGACATTCCAAACTTCTATTCTTGAAAATAAAAGGATTTTAAACTTTAAATTTTTTAACTATCAATATTTTTACAGCAGAATGTTTGTATTTATATTTATTTTTTACTATTGGTACAAGCAAAACAATAAAGGATATAAAAATGTATGTATATATATATATATATATATATATATATATATATATATATATATATATATAGTAAGCGTTATGTGTTTACAAATAGAAATAGGTATAAACACTTCATCGCCTCACATTAACTGGTACAAATAATCACACAAACTACAAGTGACACGACGAAAAAAAGGAATACTATATTAATATATACGTGCTCCACTTTATCGATACACATTCCAGGTCAACACTCAGTATGTTAAAAGCTTTATCCTCTTCTGTTACACCGCGATGTCAGACTTCGGCGTTGAATGTCCGTTGGACGCGTGCCATCGTCGCCAACACAATGCAAATATCGTATTGTGATAATTTGTTGCTGTGTTTTACGAAATGCTCGGTCTAATTATTCACACGATGGACGCAACGTTTGTATTTTAATTAGTTGGGATCGGTTTCTTACAAAATTAACAACACTTCCTCTCCACTCTCTGTTCCTATGTATATATATATATATATATATATATATATATATATATATATGACATTCAATTTGTCATTTTTACTTTAATTTAATTATTACTATTAAAAATTACGACGAAGAAGGTAAATTAGTTGTAATATATTCAATGTTTTTATTTTTAATTTAAAAGTAATAATTGTTTGTAGTAAGAAGCTCGTTATTATTTCCATTATATGATATAAAAACTTGAAATATTGAACGGACGCAGATACTGCTCGTTTCTTTCACAAAAGAAATCCTTTTTCACTCCACAAACCACACAAAAAAATTCCTGTTCACAAAAGTTCTGTAAAATTTCTTATCAAAAGTATCAATAAATAAATCGTAATCATTTTTGATTGTTGCTTATGCGCTTTTCTATGACTATCATTCTCAGAACACCAAGATACAAAAGAACTGATTTTTAAAAATGCACACATACTATACAAAATTTTAAATATCAGATTTTTCTATACCTGAGGATAATAGTATTGCCATTTGTATCCGTATCAACAAAAATCAGAAATGATCAATAACCAATTACTGAACACTTCTGATCGAAACTATGTTTTTTTCTATTTATTTACGAGGGGGTGAAAAATTCAGATTTAAATGGTCGATGAGATTTTCTATTTTTCGTTAAGAAGATCATGTTTGAAATGAACTGTATCCCTGCATGATAATACAATTTCTTCTTTAGTAAAAACGATTTAGAATTGACTGGGGATCGAATCAATAAAAATGAATACTTGTTAAAACAGAAAATAAAAAAGTAATTGAAGTATACTTGAATTAAATTTTAAATGCTTTATATTATGTTTTTATAATGAACTGTATTACAGCCTATTCCGCCAAATTGAATATCCAAACAGTGTGTTTAACAATGTTTTGTATTAAGGTAATGATAGAGTATAGGATAGAGATAGAATAAGAATACACATCAATTCCTATTATTTTTATAGAAATATCTTAGCGAAAAAACATTTTTTACTGTATCACTTCACCAAATAAATAATGATATTGCCTTAGGGGCAGGGGAGAGAAGAACACTAAAAAAAGATCACTTGATTTTTGAAAATTTTCCTACAGAAGAAAATAAGTTAAACAAAACAAGTAAAAAGTTGGTAATTGGGAAGAAGAATATCCAGGAACAACACAAAGAGATGAAGTGTACAGAGAAGAATTCAGTTCTAAGCGTTAATTCAAATTAAACTAGAAAACTAGAAATATTTCAAACAACTATTTAAATCAGAACGATTAGAAAAAAGTATTAATTTTATTATAATGTTATTGAGAATTACGAACTTTTAAACACTAATAAACAAATTAAACAATAAATCAAATAGTTTCTTGTCGGCCATAGCCTCAGACTAAATTGTTTTTAAAATTATTTAGAACATTACACATTCAAAATTCATTAATCATAATCAGCATCTTTCTTCATTAAAGACAATACGTTCGGCGAGCCAAGTTTTAAATTTATAATACATGAGTGCATCTACTATACAACTCTAACACCCACACACACACATAATTTCGAATAAATCAACTATCTACATATCTACATATAAAAACATTTAAGACCGTATTGAAATCATATTTTTCTACTAAACGGAATTTATTGCAAAATCCAACACCTTAATGTCGAAAAAATTCTATAATATATTGAGTGATGATGGCTGTTGAACAATTTATCTTAGAACAGGCTAATTGGTTTGCAACGTGTTGGATTTAACGATAGTTGATTTATTGCAGTACGTGGAGCCAAAGTGGCCTGTTGCGTTTCACTTAAATCAAATATAAGTTTATATCCGATTTTATGCAAACAGTAGTGAAATATTGTTTTCTTACAATATTTATTATTTCGTTTATAGCCTTTGACTTGCGTATGCAAACAATTTTGGCATGTGAAAGGTTTTAATTGGTTTCAACATATATAAAAACACACATGCATATATATATATATACACACATACATATGTACATATAAATGTTCAGTACTATTACATTAATTTTTTATTCTTTTTAGTTCTTGAAACGTTTATACAGTTGCATTCAATTAAATAAAAATAATGTATACAGAAGTTTAAATTTAAAGTTGATATAATTAAATTTTGGAGAAATATTTCTAAAATATTTATAAGTAGAAAAGTAAATACATATATAACAATCGTATATAATAAGTAGTTGTGCAAAAAAAAGATAACGATGAACCGTAAAGTTTTTTTTGCATTATTTATTGATAAAAATAAAATGTGAAGCTTTTAAAATTCTATCCATCTGTACTTAAATGTCTGTTTAATTCTCTGTTCATATAATATAATATTGATTTTATTATTATTATTTTATATTTTAATCTGTATTAATTTTAATTTGTAAATATGTGAAACATAATTAAAGTGAACGATAAATATCATTGAAGAAATTAAAATTAAATTGTAAAAAATATAACACGAAGAATTTAAAATTTCATTCAACTGTACTCCAATTTCTGTTTATTTGCTGTTCTTTTCTATTTTCTGTTCTAATCTGTATTTATTTTAATATGGAATCGTGTGAAATATAATTAAGCTAAGTGATAAATATTGCTGAAATAATTATTTTCTTTAAATGAATTATGAGGATAAAAAGTTGTCTGATTGATTAAAATTTTTTAACGTTTGAATTATACACAAATAAATTTTCACTTTCTCACAAATTCTATAAATGTTTTTTTGATTAAAATTGTCCAACAATTTTGATCTTTTTTATTGATTTTATGATTGTAACTTCCTTAGAGTACGAATACACAAAAAATCATTTTTTTCTATACCTTAGCGCTCTGACAATGGTACTATTGGTATCATTCTCAACGAAAGTGAATTTAGCCAAAGTGCCAAAAACTGCAATGATTTAAACCAGATGATAATGAATCAAAGTTCATTTTATTAATAATGAAATATTTTGACAGGTAATTAAGACAGGGCATCATATTAGTGATATTTATGTTTATCGGAAGAATCATTATTACTGAGATTAATAATATTATAAACAGAAATCAGAAACGTGAAGACAGCGATGTGAATTGTTGTTTGTGTAATGTGGGATCATTATCTAGAGATATATTTGTTTTATTCTTAAAAGAAGTGCAGCCTCTTCTGAGTATCTGCTACTTTATCACAATAACTTCTTTTTTATTTATTTTAAACTATATGTTTCTAGTTTAGTTTTTATACACTAGGATTTCTGGATATTTTTAACAAATTTTTTTCTGATTTGTGGAGAAAATCAATCATTTATTTTTAAAATTGAAGATATTCAAAGTTCCTAGAACTATATTGTAAATGTTTGCATGTATTGAATACCATGAGTGATAGAAATAAATTAGGATGTGCTAGGACTTAATACGAAGTCTCAAAACTTGACAAAAGCGTCATTTTTACACCTAAATTGCATATTGCATAGCAATCATACCATAAAAGGACCACTGGCGATGAAAATGTAAACACAAGTACGATATATAAAACTAGTATAATCATTAAAAAGTTCACTTATATCTCTCCGGAGGAATTATAAAAAAGCTCACTAAATTTTCTAATCTAGACAAATAATAGACACCTCAGTTTTATAGACAACAATATAATCGTTTAATAACACACGGCAAAAAAAGATTCTGTTGTCATTAATTGAATTTATTTTTTTTTCTGTTACGAAACGTGATCACATATAGTAAAAATAACAATAGATAAAATCAAGAAACTTCGATGGAGAGTTATAACATTTGTTATATTTCTTGAATTTTGTCTAATTCGATTATCACTTTTACCATAAACTATTTTCTGTAAAATATGAAAGTAGCAAAGGGAATTGAAATTATTTTTCTTTAAAATCTGTATATTTCTATGCGAATGGATAACAACATTTTTTATTAAATAGAAAAGGAGTATGTCTATTCGATGAAACTATGTGGTTGATTAAAAATAGAATAAATAGAGTATTTTCAATTACTAAATTCTTATTTTAAAAAGTTGTATTCTCATGGTAATCATTTAACACTTAATGAAACTCATAAATGTAGTAAGATCCAAGTTCAAGATAGTTTGTTTGTTTAGTAAATTAACTAAATATTTTTTTAAACAATGTATTCTTACCATAAAAATAAACACAAAAATATAATAAAATAAAGTCTAATCACATCACATCACATGAAAATCACTAGATAAGTCATCAGTGTCACACAAGGATTTCAGCCCGTCTCGCGACTGTCGTTAACGCGAGGACACGTTAACGACGCTCAAGACGCGTGACCGGTCGTCGCACGCGCGCTCTTCACGTCAGGTGCGTCGATTTAACACGGCGCGTACGTTGCGTACTGAAAATAACAGGAGTGTGGGCGTCGAAATCGACAGAGGAGATCTTACGCCGCGATACCGACGACTCGGAGCGTACACCCAGACTGACACGGTCTCTAAGTGGACGTTGAGTACTGTCCGTACACACACGCACGCCAAAATATTCTAAAAATAAGACCGCGATGGGTCCGAGACGATCCTTGACTTAGGCCCAGTTCTGTGTACGTTGGCGATGAAAAACGATCCGCGTTCTGAAAATGTGGGCCTGGCGAATGCAGTTCGTCGGCGGATGGAATCGAAAGATTGCAACGGATTTTAAAAAAAATTGAATGCTCTCATAGTTTCTGTAAACTTTCACAAACACATTTATTTTATTTTGGTTTTTGTACACTGAAAACCTTGCAGAAATATACACATTTTAGAATTTCATAAGATTCAAGTAATTGTTACTATCATGCTGATTCGTTCAGCGAAGGAGGCAGAATATAATAATGGCAGCTGTATATTAATCTTTAAAATAAAAACTAAGATTTTGAATTTCTTGATCATGTATAAAGAAAATGAATAGAAAAAAATAAAAATTGAAATTAAACCGTTTTACTTTTAACTGAAAATGATGAAATAACTTCAGAAACATTAATTATATAGCTTTGAAGATGTACAAGAAGATCACAAATCAGAATTCACAGACTATTTAATCAATCAGGAAAATAAAAAATAATATTGAAGAAAAATAAAAAAAAACCTTCGGAGTTGTAAAGCAGAAATTAATAAATCAGACTCTTTCTGTATATTTTTTTAAATATATTTTATGTTACGGTAAAAAATAGCATCAAAATAAATATATAGAACCGATTAAATTATTTGTAATGATAAAATGTGTATTTTAATGACACTGATTTCCAGAACAATAAACTTTATCGTTCTAAAAATAACTGTTACAAAAAAAAATACTCTGGAGAAAAACTTATGAGGTCATTGGCTACGATCATCTCAATTTCATCCATACACACATACATGCATGCATACATGCATGCATACATGCATGCACACATACATGCACACATACATGCACACATACATGCATACATACATGCATACAAGCACAATGCACGTGTGTGTAAGAGTATTGCAATGTTGGTGGTGCTTCAGTAAATTTACGATGTGCGAAAACATGTGTTTATATACATTATTGACAGGTTGATTATACGTTAATATTTTCGTAACTTTTCATCTTGCACGTCGTTTGAAAAAACGCAATCACTGATCATTTTTGCAAAAACAATGTTACGGTTTCGTTCGTAACATTTTTGTTATGAAGTGTTGTTCTTTTTTTAAAAAAAAAAATTTTTGTTTCTACTACGATTTATATATACATACATACATATATATGTATATATATATATATATATATATATATACAGAATATATCAGTAGTTATGTTCCAGACTTCTGAGTCATGTATCTGGGTTAATTTTTTATAAAAAAATCTATTAGATTAATGATAACCGGACCTGTACCAGCTACTTATAATTTTTTGTAATGTTGTTGTAACACTGAACTACAATAAGGACAAACAAGTTTTAAATGAATTCATAGAATTAAGTTAATTTAGGTGTGCTTTATAGTTAATGAATCCTTTTTTATATTTTTATTATACCTTTGAAAAATAAAATTAAAAACAAGGAAAAATGACAGTTATGCAAAGAAGAGTTTTTGTTGTTGTCATTTTATTCGATTAAAAAACAGATTTTTTAGATAATTTAGTACAAATAAATATTAAGGTACAATTATCTTATAAAACAAATTATCGAGTTATTCGAATATCAAGTATATGGATTCAAGCTCATTGAAAATAAATGTATGACTTTTCAAATAATTCTAAAGAAAATATTTCTTTATTATGTAAAAGTGTTTATATATTAGAAAATTGTCTAAAATCACTAGGTTATAAAATAAATAGATAACAAATGTACTTCAAAATGATTTAAATTTTTAATAAACATGAAATTCTGTTTTAGCGATTGAAACTTGTAAAATAATAAATAGACAATCAAAAAGAACTATATCTATTGACAATTGTTAATTGTAGACGATAATTTCAACAAATATTTTTCTAACCCGAGCAGAGGTAGCTTCTAAGCTTGGAGTTATTCTAAAAATTGTGTCCAATCGTAATAAATATCTTGCTTCTGTATTTATCCTTACTTCGAAACGAATTGATTAAAAAAAATTATGATTTAAATTTCAATACGTCATTCTAATATCTCGAATTGAAAAAAAGACTCTGTTCGCTGATTGTCTTATAGACAACATAAACTAAATCTTTTACAAAAATGCACGAAAAAGAATACACAATTTCCAAAATAAATGCTATCATCAGGCAGGTGTTCACTAAAACAATCTTAAACTGTATTAATTTGTTATTAGTAGAATAAGAAGAGATTTTTTATTATAAAATATTAAATTTAGATGAAATATATATTATTAATTGATATAGAACCCTCTTGATGGGTTCAAAATATAAATACAAAAGAAATGTCTAAATTTAAAACATAAAAGGAGTAAGTAATATCAAACAGCATATTATGCAAAAGTTGTCTAGAAACTTAATCAGATTTAAGAGGATTTTTTCTTCCATTTTTTATATTCTCATTCAATTTCATTGCTAGATTATTACCACTTCGAGTTATTGTACTAACTTTCAACAGGAAAAAAATTACATTTCTAAAGTGTTAAAAGTAGCAGGAGAGTTCTTAGTCTTAATGAATGAGCTTTTATTTGCGAACGGAATCGGTGAGCTTTTAGGTCAATAATTGACAGACATATCTAATTCTAGACTCTAATAATAACTTGAAAAGAATCATTTTGAATATTGTAAAGCTGCTATTATTTCTCTTGTATTTTTGAATAAATATTTTGTTTTTAACAGAGACGTGAGGATCTGTATTGAACTGAATTTTTGCATTCTGGAATCATCTTCTAACACATTTATGTGTATAAAATTGTACCTTTCATGTTTGTATGTTTCAAATGGTTTTTTTTAGAAAAAAAATTATGAATTTAAATTATCGTTTTAAGGATGATAACATCTCCATCAAAAACCCCATAAATAACAATCAAAAATGATCAGTCATGATTCATTGAATATTTCTGATGAGAAAACTTTTTTATGGTTTGTGGGGTGAAATAATTATTCACTTGTGAGTTCATCTATAGAGTCAGAACTGTATTCTAGTAAAAAATATCATTAATTAACATTGATCTATTCATTTTTTTAAAAAATTAATTATCACCAATTTTTTACAATTTATATATATATATATATATATATGTACACACACACAATAATATAAATATATATATATATATACATAGATATATATATATACATAAGTACATACACACACACACACATTTACGACTGTAGTGTATTCACTGCCAATGTTTGAAGTGATTTTCATCTATTGAAAAACACACTCCTCGTACACAACAGTAATTTGACATATGCTTGACATGTTAATTAAAATCGAGATTATTGATCAATCGCTCATCGAATTAACAAGGTAACACTGAAATGCATTGACATATTTATGAAATACGAAATTTGAAATGTTTGATTATACACAAAGTTCAAACATAAAGAGTGAACTGTCTTTATATGTTCAGTTGTCCAGTTATATTAAATGTCTTAAAAGAAAAGTCACTTTAAACACGATTTACATTTATTTCTATGAATTAATTATACTTGAAATAGCAGAAAAATCCTGATAAAACGCTGCATAAAAATGTAAAATGTAATTAATATGTAAAGTCAGACATCAGAGTTTGAGATTTTATGAGAAAATTGCATATAAAATTATTAAATGTGTAGTTTAATTGTTCCGATACGATTATTAACAGACAGTGTTGGAAATAATAAAACGTTTCCACACATTAAGATATCTAGTTTCTGATATTTATTACTACTACGTGTATTGCATCAATAATATATCTAGTGAATGTATAATTCTGAAAGCGACAAGACAATTTCCATAAGTCCATCAAAAGCAGCTACTCTATTTAGTAATGTCTGCCTTACTTTGTAATTTAATTAACTAGATAAATATATATATATATATATATATATATATATATATATATAATTACTTTTGCATATGGAACTATAAATATATCATTAGTTTTATTTCATTTCAATGTCTTCAACAATTTTTTTCTAAAGGATAGATTAAATAAATACTGATGCAATTTCCATTCGCAAAGCACACATAAAACAAGATAAATGTTAAAAGAAATCTATACCTGATGCTCTTTAATACTTTATCGTCTTATTATATATAAGATATATATATATATATATATATATATATATATATATATATATCTTATATTCTCCATAGTATTGAAAACACTTTTATGTCTTAGATTGAAAGCTTCACAAATGTTTTTGTGTGCGAGTTTTGAGATTTCAGGATATGTACTAAGAGTATTTGATAATTTACGAAAATTTTGAAGTTATTTTAATACCCTTTTATTGATTTTGAAAAGATTGTTATATTGTTTAACCAACATTTTAAATACAAATAATGATATTAAGTAAAAATAAATGTTTTCGTGCACATATGAAGATCTGTGTCGATTCAGACTAAATCAAATAACTCTTCTAAAGAAATATTATAGAAAAAAAAATTTTTTTTTATTATTAAATTTAAATCCGCAAGTATTCTATTTGCGGTTTGTCGTTGTCGTTGTTAAATAAAAATTGTTAATTAATAAAAAATAATAAGTAAGAATGATACATGAAAAATTTATAATAAATATTAAGAATTAAACTGAAAATTCATAAATGAAAACTAAGATTTATTATATATATATACATATATAACCTAAATTATGAAGATCTCAAACGTCATAGCTACTAAAAATTAAAGAGAAAAACAAAAAAAAATGTGAAATTGTAGCAGATCATTCTACGGATTATTGACTAAAATAGTAATGTATGTATATATATATATGTAGAACATTAATAAAAGTTTTTCACAAATTTCTGCAGATTAAAGAATGCAATGCAAATAATGAATAACATTACTTTCTATTGATACAACAAAATAAATATAACTACTAGCCGTAAATCAACCGTATCTATGTGGAGTTGTTTTTACCAGTAGAACAGGTAGAATTAGGGATCTGAATTATAGATAAATAAAACAAGAAGTCAGTTCAACTTAATTTATTCTGCAGAATATAATTAATATTACAGTTATCAATAAAATCTGTCCCCGCTAGTGTACGGAGACTTCTTTGACTACACAAACATATATACTACATTCATACTGTACAAGAAGGGTTAAATCCGTGAATCTTGACGGACAGGATCCACGTTACAATAATATATATATTTTATATACGCGTGCACTACATATAATTAATATTATGTAATGTTAGAATGTGCAATAGAGGAATTTGTGAGGGATACTTTTGCATATACATACAGTTTATAATAATATAAAGAAACACACAACATAATACAATATAATAATAATAATAAAATATATATATATATAAAATAGATATACAATATCGAATAAAATTAATAATAATAATACAATAATAATAATACAAAAAATGACGACTTTATACAATGCTAAGACGAGAAATGAGTTTAGAGGATAAAAATACATATATATTTATTCAAATCAAATATAATAAATCACGTGCGATTTTTTTCATCTAAAGATGTTCGCATGTGTCGATACCACTAGCAGTCACAAAAGCAATATCGATAGATGCGAACGAGAGCGTGCGAAATAAATTCATTTAAATAGATGCACAGGGAAAAATAATATGTATAATATATCCTAAACAATAATATATAGTTTACAAATATATCGGTTCGAACTGTCGAAGTGGTTCGACAACAACAACAGACAACAATTAAAAAATATCACAAATGCTGAAACGGATATTATTTTCACGTGGAACGAGTGTACGATTAAGTTCGTTGAACGAAAGCTCCGTGTGCCGTTGAAACAAACGTAGTGTGCTGTGTGAACAGTACACTACTTACTATTCGATTCGTAGATGTTGATTTTTTTTGTTTCAAAACGAAACGATTCGGAACTATTTTGAAATTTTGAAAAAGTTTAAAAATAATTTAAATATAAATCGTAGTAGTTATTTATATCAAACGGACAAAGTGTAAAGGTATGAAATACGAAAACAGCTTTATAGTTTGATATAGATAACCTCTGGTATAATAGACAATTACTTTATATTTAAATATAAATAAAATTTTAAAATTTCTATAAGATTTTCAAACAAGCAAGGAACTTAAAAGTACAGTGAAACCTTTTCGATTGGAATGTTGAACTGGAAATATTTGGACGTTTTCTCAGATGTTTATTGAGTATTTTTATCTTTCTAAAAGTTCAGTGCTTTAAAACGATCTCTAAGACATTATATAGTTCAAAGAAAATTCTTTAAAAAATACAAGTATCTCCAAAAAAGTTTTGAAGAAAAACCGAAACTTTTTGAAATTATTCTGTTGTGAAATTGAGCTTTTAAAGACACCGTTAACGATTTCTTGACGGTAGGATACATTTCTCTGAATAGACATTATGTTTTTTATTCAAAAACCTATTGAGAATTCAAAAATATGTAGATACCTTCACGGAATTAATTAACAATGTCTAATTGAATTTATTTTAAAGGAATGATGTAAGCGTAAAAATTCTGAAGAATCTTTAAAAGTTCAATTCAGTCTTATATATGAATAAAATAGTCAAACTTTTAGAAGACTCAAAGGATTTAATTTAAAGATACAAGCGAGCGCATCTTTAAAGTAAATCCAGAAGAATATTTTAAACGCATTCAAGAATCTCCTCGGAAATCTTTCAGTCCGTGCAAAGATCTCTTTGTGTAAAAAAAAGACCTTCAAATAAACATTCCAATCGATCCCCAATGACATATCGAGGGACCACCGTTCATTTTTTTCCCCTAAAACCGAACCGTTCGACATTTCTAACCGATCACCACAGACAAGTATGAGTCGATGTCACGTTCTAGTGGACTTTGAGTTTCGTGATCGCGTTCGTCAGATGGAGTACTTCCGTCTTCAGTTGATTGACAAGCGATTCAAGCTGATCGACCGAGTCGAGCACCTCGACGCGTCCGGTATGTGGATTGAAACGTACTTCGAACGGCCGAGACATTGTCGATACCCAACGTCTGAATTTATCTTTAGCATCTTCGAAACTGTCGGCCACGTAGTAAATCGGTTGGTACTCTTGGTCCTGATACGGTTGGATTGCCGTCGATGCCGGATCGAATTGACGGAGTTCTGGTTTCTCGCTGAGCGCGTGTAACAGTTCACCGTACGAGCTGATCAAACCGGCACCATAGGCCTTGATGTTACCATTCTCTTTGCAGAGACCGAATTCAACGGTGAACCAGTATACCTGAAATAGAAGAAGAACGCGTTTAGTCAAACGAACTCGGAGAATCGATTACATTACAATAGTATTATATCATTGCTCTATCAAATATTTCAATTTACAGTCGATCTAATAACAACAGATTATATTTCACGACTAATTCACCGCCCTATAGGTCGCAAATTTATCTTTTAAAACGTTTGATAATTTTCGTTATTCACATTAATCACTTTATACATTTTTACAAATGATTTTTCCCTCGCGTCATAAATCACAGAACAAATTCTGATCAAAAACATTCATTAGAGATTATTCTTGATCATTTTTAATGATTGATTATGCACATTTCGATGTTGATGTCTTTTATATTCAGAGCATTAAAGTACTAAAAAAACTTTTTGTATGTAAAATTTCTACTGAGTTTACACCGAAATGGTTTTACAAATAAACAATTCTAAATCATTTGAGATTGTTTAATCCTAATGAAGACTGAAAATTTTATGTTTTAAAATAATTTTAAGAGGAACTGTTTTTTTCTCTTCAAAATTTTCGTTTCTTTTTTGAACTCGCCCTTTTCAGAAAAGCGTTTATTTTAAATCTGTATTTTTGTAAGAATCAGCTTTCAACGGACTGCTTGAACGTGAGTCGAGTGTTTAAAAATGATCCGCTTCTCCAAATTAAGATTATTTAGAAATAGAGAATGTTAAACATTTTCTATTTTTAATAAAAAAAAGAAATGATACAGTATTTGTTTACATACCGCAGCTGGAGTTCTAATTCAGTCAGTATCGGTTTAATATTTATATTCAGTTTCGAACGCAAACAGAGTTTGTTTATTTGCCCCGAAAGGTTAAGAATAGAACGAATTAGAGTTCGATCTTCGCTAACTGAACTCGTTCACAACTTGTTGAGTGCACCGAGACCGACGTACACAATGTTTATCGACGTACGACCCGCATCAGAAAAATAATAGCCTATGATCTATTTTCGACGTTCGATCTATTTTGAATGTTTCTTCATTTATCGTCGCGAGTTCATCAAACGTCCCACTGATACTGAAGAAGCGCGCTAACGATATCGAGACGGACCGTTTTCGAACGAGACACGCGTTTGTGTTCGTCTGTCTGCCGGTGTGTATGTGTGTACGATTTTTTTCGCATATTTGAATGAGGTACATGTTTGTTGACACAGCCTTGGAATACTTGAACGTTTCGTAATAATTTATGTATGCATCTGTTACAGCTACTCTTTTTCTACGTACAATCGCGTCGACCGCGCTGAAAAGTATGTGCAGATGCGGAGCACATTCGATTCACTTAAATCAACGTTACTTAAATAGAACATTTCGAGTCGATAACTTGTTCTGTACGCTTAAGTCGGTCGCTCATACTAACAACTGAATTAGTTAGCGGCATTTTTTGAATTCAGTCTATGCTCTTAACCCTAGAATGCCAGACTTTATTTCAACGTACAAAAAGGGCATACAATTTATGTTAATTATTATTAAATTAAGTACAGATTACATATTTTCAATTCTGGTCTAGTTTCAAACTGAAATACTCGATATCAATTTCAGACAGCTACTAATTAATTAAATCAGTAAGAAAGAATTGATTATTAAATAAGAGAGAATCGATCAAAAAATTCATAAAATTTATAAACAGCCATAAATGTACACCTTTCTGCTATTCTTAGATTTATATATATATATATATATATATATATATATATATATATATTAAATTAAAATGTGAAATTTTTAAATTAATAATCGCTGTGTTGTGTTAAAAAGTCAATATCTGATTAATAAAAATTTTAAAATTTCAGTAAAACATCAAATAAACGAACTAATTTTGTCGATTAGTAAAAAACCTAAGAGTGTTCTAAACAACTTATGAAATTTATAATTAATTCGAGTTGTTATCATATGTTTATATACGTAAATATTCTATTTTTAGTTACAGATGATAAAATCTCCATTATATTCTAAATCTAATATTTTTATAGTTGAAGACCCTATCAGCTGTATCCACAACAGTAATATAAACTTAACCGAAATTCCAGCTCTTATACATCATGCATGAATAAATTAGAACAAATTTGATGTTGAAATTATTAAATAAATATTATTTCTACTTTATTATCGACATTAACATTCATGTTTTTCATATAAAATACGATCATTAAATCCGTCAATGAAAATATGCCAAGAGCGAGGTTTCAAAAAAAAAACAGTTTCAAGTAACTCATTATTTATATATATATATATATATATATATATATATATATATATATATGTATGTATATGTATATAATGACTGTTTAACGTATTATTGTTATTATCCTTTCGAATGAACTTTGAATCTACAACAATCGCTTTTTTCCCGAACTAAAAATACACACATGACATTCACATGTTGACAACATGTCTCAGAAATGCTCGGAGCGTTAATCTAAATCCGGAAATTGATCTGTTTTTTTTTTTTTTTGATTCGAAAAAATATACGTTAAAGTATTCGCCTTTCAGTTCCTGATTTGTATGATTAATATCAAGGTTGTGTTTCATAATCTTAAGACTTGTTTTTCGATAATTACTCTCGTTCCTTCACCGTTTCTAGATCATATTACATCGAATGTCCTTAATCGAATTGTAATTAGATTCAGTATCGTTTTTTGTATTAAAAATATCACGGCTCTACTTTTAAATCGGTCTGAAATATTAAAACGAATTAAGGATCGATAACGAGTACACTTTTTAAAGAATCTAAGTTTGAAATATGAGTGTTTCGAAAATTACATTACACAGTTATTTTTATATAAAAATGTGTATCTTCCACATCTTTAAAGCAATTAAGTATGGATTTATTTTTTCAAGTAGATACAATTGTAACTTTTTGATGATTGAAATAAAAAAATAATGTCACTTGTGTAATTTGACTTTTTTAATTTTTATTCCAAGAGATTAATCTATGATTTCTATTATGATCGTGCATCTGAATGAGATTTTATAGCTCGCATAAAAAGGAGAAGCAGCTTAGAAATGTGAATTGGATGTGGTTCAAAAAAATCAAAATGTAGTTGAGATTGCGGAGAAATCTTTTTAATACTTTTCAAGTGGTATAGTACTGATGCGAACACCGACTAGTCTGTGTCAATATATACTGTGAAAAAATTTTAAAGAAAAAACAGCTGAGGAATTTGTTTCTCTAGCTCAAACTGTTTGCATAATAGAATCTACAATTCTGGTAAATCTAACTTCAAAGATAACAAAAAACCTGCTGCACAGTTCAGGTTTAATCTCTATCGATTATTTTTTCATTTTGAAACTGATTGTTGGAAGGAAAAGATTTAAACTGAATGATTATTTTAGAAATAAAACTTGTGATTATTTTTTTAATTCTATGCAAATACTTATTAAAAGATAGAAAAAACGCATTGAAATAAAAAGAGTTAAATAAGAATGTATGTTCTTCAAATCATTCTATGTTAAGGTGGGACAACTTTTAATCAAACTATTAGTATTTTTTACTTATACAAAAAACGAAACACTTATTAAAAATGTAAATAAGTGTTGAAAAACCCGTCAATTCATATTATAAATATTTATGTAAACATTGTTTGTGCAAATTATGAAACAATTAAACCTGAATTTGTCACCTTGACAAAAAAAAAAACTAAAATAATTTAGATCAATGTTATGAGCGACTTGAGGTCGTCAAAATATTTGTTAATGATTTGTGTGGACGCCACGCTTGTTACATAACGCAGCAATGTTTGAACGAAAACGACATCTAAACGTTTTTAAAACGAACGCACCTTCATCGAACTGATACTTTTACAGACGTTTTTCGAATCGAGAATCGTCAGAAATGAAAAAGTTGCGATTGTGTGTACACCGGGTGACATTTAAAACGCGCACGACATGCATCCATGAATTCTCATCTCGTTTTCAACGAGCGTACGCAGGCGAGTTCATTATGCAGTTTCCATTTTAAATTTGATTTTTTTCTACTTATTGACCATGGCATACAAGCGATCGTCGCCGTGCATTGAATCGATAGTTAATCAGAGCGGAGAACTAGTTGTATTCTTTGTACATTTTATTTACATACCGTTTCAGCTCGATTGTCAAGTTTGATATGTTTATTTATTTATAACATAAAATCAGGTCACACATTGTCGGTTTCTGTTTCATTTTTACGTTGTGCCTTTTTATTTATTGATTGTTTAACTATCGTTTCATTCTCACTTTCGTTTTATAAGATTTGATAAGTTGATAGCAGATATGATAGCTATTAGGTGTTTTAACAGTACTTAATTCGGAAATAAGAAGTGATTATTATAAATGAATGTATTGATGTGAAAGTACAAAACGGTCACAGAATACAAACACTCGAGAGTGATTTTAAGGATTTTAAAAGAAAAGATATTTTTTCTTAATACGAATTATAAAATATTTTTTTTACTATTTAAAAGAAAATAATTAAAACGTAATTGTACACTAAAAGATTTTTTGCAAAATTTAATTTTAAAATTCTATTCAAACTATCTTTTAAAAACTATCATTGTCTTTTTCTTATATTTGCAAGAACATTTTAAATAAGAAATATAAATAAAAAAAATACTTCATATTCGATTTTCTTCACTCTATATTTCGTTACTAAACCTTGATTTTATTTCAATTAAATACTATTCATAAAAAAAATAATTTAATCCAAATAATCATAAGAGATATTTTCATAGAGCAGTGATTGATTTAAAACTCAAACGACGATTATTAAATCCTATTCTTTAATACGACTTACCGTTGATAATTTTTCGATTTCATCGTCAGACGCTCCGAGAGATGCAAGACCGATTTCCTGTGAGAATTGCGCGAAGCTTGGATCAGCCAACAATGGAATGTGGCCGAGTAATTCGTGGATCGCATCTCTGTAATGTAGATAAGACGATTAGGGAATTGTATCTGGAGGCAATTATCTATCTATTTACTTTAGTATATATGCATGTGTATATATATATATATATATATATATATATATATATGTATGTATGTATAAAGATAACTATTAGTGAAAAGAATAATTAGATATTATGAAAATAATTTCCCAAACTAAATAAAGAAATTATAAACCGAATCCATCATAACGAATTCTTTGAAATGCAACAACACAGTTCAAAGAGTTTTGAAATCTTCAAGAGTTTGTAGATAGCAACTGTTCTATTATTTTTATAATTATAAGTAATAAATTAGAGAAAAATATTCATAATAGTTTTTTTTCCGTTCAATTATTATATTTTCTTGTTGCACGTACTGAATCACCGATCCTGTTCAGTTTCGAAAAAAGACAACTTGAAGTTTCATGTTATTATTGGAACGTCGCTCATTCACTATACATTGTTTTGCATAAAGTAGTGTCAGTGGCGGTAGTCGACGTAAAGAGCTCGATATCAAAAGCGCTGTAAATTACTTCCTATAACTTAATTGCGAACCTAATATGATTACCTTTGACTTCATAAACTGTTCGCGCATTCTCGACGATACGGTATATGGTTCGTGTATATATATATATATTTTGCCAGACACAATGGACGGCATGGATGAAGAAGCTTTTAAGCAGATGTGTCATCAGATTGAATCTTTTTTTAAAGTAAATTTCAAAAATATTCATCTCTTTCTTTCTCTCTCTCTCTCTCTCTCTCTCTATATATATATATATATATATATATATATATATATATATATATATATATATATATGTAAGCATTCATATAGCGTAAATTGAATTATGTATACATTTAAGATTTATTTTTAGAAAAAAATTACAAGTAAAAATGAAACTCGCTTAAACCTCGACCCCTCTGAAATATGTCAGAATAGTGAATGGTTTGTGTTTGATTTTCCGCCAAAATTATATTTTGGGATGAGTATAATTATTTAAGAAAATGAAAAAATAAATATTCAAGTATTCTTAGGTTAAAGAATAATATTAAGAGAGTAATTTTAGTTTTTTTATTTTCACTTATGAATCATCACTTCGAATATAACAGAAATTCTCATCAATGTGGAAAATTAAATGAAAAAAATTAGAAACGTACATAAGTGAAGAATCGATTAAAAAGTCAAATTTCCTATATCTATGTTCCGATGATAAGAATCACTATCAAAGTTCGCAATTTGAAATGAAAAGTAAACAATTGAATATTTTGATAAAATATTTTGTATGTATCTCTGGTTGTGTGATTTATTTGTGTTCATGAATGTGGCTATATTTCTGTAATCGCCTTTTTTCATAAAGATAAATAGTTATTAAAAAAAATATTGTCATCTTCAAAAACTATACAAAGTTTTAAATTGAACAGTATTATTTAAACAAAGTGCATCTATGAGAAAAAAAAACTAAACTAAATTAAATACAAACTATTGGGAATTTAATTTCTGAAATTCATAATAAAAAAAAGGTAACTTACGGTTCGGGCGTGTGGTTTGGTGAATTGAAGTGACGAATGTATTGTGTACTCTGGAAGATACGGAATGCCAACGAAGCGAGGAAATCTCTAGCCGTAAGTAGACCAGCGGCTGGACGTAACGAGAATCCAGTTTGACTACGCAAGAAGTTGCTCACTTCTTCAAGTTGCGGGATACGGTTCGGGCAGAAGATGTTAAGCTCTTGCATTTTCAAGAAGACCTTACGGTATTCGACGCAGGCGTGTTTGTGCATCAAATCGACAACGGTGTGATACACGGAAGTCCACGTCTTGATTTCAGATTCGGTGTATTCGATGTGTGGGATCTGATCACCGCTGTTGAAAGAAAGAAGACATTTGTTAGATTAAAGGATGTTAACATTTAGCAGAAGATTAAAACCTAAAATGAATAATAAACATCTTTATTCATTTTTCAAATTCAACTCTTAATACTTTCTTGAATTGTTTTTATCAAACCGTTATATAAATATCTTTTTAACATTTACTTGTTTATCAAGAAAAGATTGATTTATAAAATAATAAACATCATTATCTTATATATTCTACAATGATTATGAATCTACTTGTTCTTTATAAAGACAGTTCGAGTTTTTTTAAAAAAATAAATCGGAACCAGGAAAATTCTAGTTGGTAAACAAATTTGTGAATGTTCTAGGACAAGTCAACAAGTAAATAACTTTTAATATATCTTATATTTAAAGATACCTCAAAGAGGTATCTTTACAGATACATCAACTGTACTTACAATTTGTAACCGAAAGCGATATCAGCGATGACTTTTCTACGGTCACGGTATTCCTTGTCAGCGAATCCGGGATGATTCATATCAAGTTCCGGTTCGTATTTCGTCATCAGATGGTTACAGTTGTCGAGATCACTGGCGTGTCGCGGGAACCATGGATTCTTTACAGAAATGTTATCTTCGGCGAGAAGGGTGACAGCTTCGAGCGCCGATGATTGTCTAAGACCGCGGATCAATTGTAGAAGGCTCTGTCTCGTCATGTCGACTTTGACGAGCAGATCGAATTGCGATAAGTTCTTGCGGCTTGGACGTGTTTCGATGTGGCATACGGATCCTTGGTACTTTTCAATAGCTTTCAATACACGTACGAGCGAGCTCATGCCGTCGCGCATATGGACGACGACGGCGGCTCTCTGAATTTCGCGTTCAGCTTCCGGATTTTCTGAGATAGCGTTCTGCAGCACGACCTCTTCTTCAGTTAATCCGGTATCTGTTGATTTGAAAAATTATATTGAAATTTGGATGTAGATTCAATAGTTTTGATTCGTATAAATAAAAAGAAGAATAATATTGATATAAGAGTAACATGAATGCATATGAATGATAAATTAAAACTTTTACAAGCAGGTATTTGCTATTGTGATCATAATTTAAATGTAAACTTGATTTATGTTATTACACACAAACATGTTTAAAATATGTAGGTTTTAAAAATATTTAGTTGCTTAAACGAAGGAATCGTTATTTATACAGAAATGAAATGAGATATTATGTTTTTGTTAAACCAACTGTGTTTAATTTTGTTATAGAAATGTTTCAATTTCTTTTTCATAGATCTACGATCAAATATTTATATACAAATAAAAAGTAATTAAAATTTCGTGTTAATAACAAATTCGTACTAATTTTAAATCATTTATTCTATTTCTCAACTTAAATTAAATTAAAAAAATTAAAATTGACCAATAAATGGCTAAGAAAACTCTTTATAATAAAAATTAAGTGTATTATGAAAAAAACAAATTATAAATTCATAATAAATGAAACAGAAGAAACGAGTTTAATACATTGATATATCAAGTTAAACAATTTTCGTCGAATAAAATGAAAATATACTTTAGATTTTATCAAAAGGCACTTCATTCGTCTTGAGACGTTTAATTAGTGTAGTAAAAATGTAACAATAAACTAGTTCCTTAATTGAAAATCACTAGATCTGTAACGATTTATACAAAAGAAAGAATGAATCGAAATAATAAAACAATTACGGATTCGAATGACTGAGTATGAAATATTTTTAAAAGCTCTCCCGTAAGTATTCGTCGCTTCCGTCCATCTGATAAAACGTTTTCGTCCGTGACTCAATAACTTAAAAAATCCGTGTTAAATCATCTCGAAAGAACGAATATGAAAAGGAATAAAACATGTATATAGTCGACCGCTAAGGAATACAATTGATATATATATATATATATATATATATATATATATATATATATATATATATATATATATATATATATATATAAATGTATGTATGAATGTAGTCCACTTGTTGAGTCGATAAATCATTCATACATCTTGTTGTAAGAGAGAGACGGACCGAAAATAAATCTCAAAATTTATTAACTGTACGCTATTCTTTCTCTTTTCGTTTTGTTTCTTTTCTTTTTCTTTGAATAGAGAATGAAACTAGTAGTAAGCGCAACAATGCTTTCGGAATCTCTCAGTTCTCGTTTGAGTGGAAATTGACATTATGTCAAGGGTGGAAAATGTCTCTATAACAGTATTACGAAGCGTGGGCGTATGAGATTTTTCTCGCATTCGCTTTCTCATTCGCACTTTAAGAATCTGTAATAAAATTTTGTAACGTCCGATATTACCGTTATTTATTTTTTAGATTCATTAGATTTCTTACAGAATATTTAAATTTATCGTGTAAAAAAAAATAAAAATGTACATTTAATATTAAAAAGGATTAAATTCAGTTGCAGAGCACACGTCGCTTTTTATAGAAAATATTTTTAGTTTGTTCAATGATCATTTACGGTCGGTTGCAAAGCACACTATGTTCAAAAGATTATTATATACGTCGGGGCGCACTTTATGCGAGGGACACTTTTTTATTTCATGCCTTTTGCGTTTCCACAGAGTCTTTTTACTGCAATTACTATTTCCGATTCTTTTATTCATTTATTGTACATTCTCGTCGAGTGACGGTGGCAACAACGTACGACGTAGGGAAAAGCTCTTGATACGCGCATTAATTTTATTATCGAAAATGTAACATTTCTCATTCGATTCTTTTTCTTTAAATCTTTTTCTTCTCTTGTCATTTTTAGAAGCTTATATATATATATATATATATATATATATATACACATATATGTAGGTATTAGTCATTTTTTTATTAATTCAGGTCCTATTTTCAACTTACCATCTAAGATCGTTTGTTCTGGATCAATAGTTAAGATTTCTTCATCTTCAGTCTGTTGAATAAGGTCGTCATTTTCACCATCAGAAATTACGGTAGAGTCTAAATAAATAAACAGAACGAAAAAAAAAATAAAACGTGCAAAAAAAAATGTAATAAAAATAAACGTAAAGTAAAAATAAATTTAAGAAACGAAAATAAAATATAGTATACAAAAAAAATATTAATGTGCCAAAGAATGTTTCGGTAATAAATTATTAGTAGGTTTATATTCAGAAGTAAATATTTTGAACGTTTATAACGAATAACTTAAAATATATTAATTAAAAAAAAAGAAATATTAAAAATATAATTCTGTCTTTTGTCAGTCTTTTAGAGAAATTTTGACATAGTTATAAACAATTTTTAATATGAATAATTATAAATTCACTAGGAAAATATATATATATATAGATGAGTTATGGATATTTTAATGGTGTTCAGTAAATATTTTATTTAAATTGGAAAATATTTGACTTAAATTAAAATTTATTTTAATTGATTTAATTATTTTTTCAAACTCATATTTATTTACCATTGGCTCTTTGCCGTGCTTCCTCCAAAACACTTTGTTTGGTTTGCTTGACAACTAAGGTTTCAAAACGGGCATCGTCGACCAAAGAACGGCGTCTGGCTGGATAACCGTTCTGTAAAAATAAAATTAAAAATCAATACATTGTGAATTATTTAGTAAATAAAATAAACACTAAATTTATAAACGATTCTCTTAATAAAAAAACTGAAATCAAATGAAAATCCGAGACATAATTATTTCAAAATTACTATCGTAATTGTTAATATCACATTCATTGTTAAGTAAAACTTTTTAAATGTATATAATAATTCGTTGGGATATGAAGCGAGTACAAGTGTCTGAATATGAAACGTTGCAGAGTCGCAGGCGGAACAATTTCCTTCTTGCAGAACCGGAAAAGGAATTCGAATTAGGAACTCTCAGTGAGTCGAGATAATAAGTGCTCCAGACAATTCATGCATTGTACACGCGTCGACCATCTTGTTATAACCTTTTGACATATTTTGAATGGACTGAAACGTTGTTTCATACATATATATATATATATATATATATATATATATATATACATTTCATAAATAATTGATACAAGACTTGTAGACTTGTAGACATTCATAAGCTATGTATAGGTTTTTATATACATATATATTATTTATTTAAATATATTTATTATAATTACTAATTACCATGTCTTCAAGTCTGTTGATATATATATATATATATATATATATATATATATATATATATATATATATATTTATTTATTTTTTGATATAACATTTAATTCATAAACTCAGAGACAACTAGACAACGCAGTGTTACTTCAAACGGATATGTTTTCGTGTTCGTGTTAAGTGACGCACTTATGGCTGTATTATGACAATTTCCGGTAAACGTCACTGCAAGATATTCGGTTTGTGTTGAGAAACGAAGCAAAATTAATTGCCCTTTAACTAAATAAAAAAATAAAATTCTGTAAAATGTGTACTATGGAATTTTAGCATTCTTTTAAAATGTTTGTTGAACAGTAGATGTACCCCAAGGGGTAATCGTTTTGAAAGAAATTACATAAATAATAATTAAAGTTATACCAAGTATGCTGTTTTTAAATAATAGGCGTTGTAATTAATTTTATCTTAAAATAAATTCACATCATATGTTTAGTTCTCGTTAAAACGTGTCGTTCAAAATATTTGTGCATTATTTTTAAAAATTTAATTCTCTTTCTCTCTCTCTCCTATATATATATATATATATATATATATATATATATATATATATATATATATATATATATATGTATACACATATTATAGTACACTATTAATATCGATTTGAACGTATCCATGCATTTATCGATAGAACGCAACCAAAAAAACAAATCATAGTGCATACAAACAATCTGTCATTTATTTTTATTTGTGATCATTTCTGTGTTGTTGAAAGATAACTGCATCAATTTTTGTACCAATTCAGGTAATTATTGTAAAAAATATAAATGTTAAATTTGTTTACTTTGTTTTGTGTATTTTTTCAAATAATAAATACGTTCTTATAGTTTTGTTTCATTTGCAACAGTATTTGTAATGTGATAAGGTATTTATAATAACCTATAGTACCTAATAATTCTACAAGTTTATAACGGGCAATTATAACAATCGATAAATAAATATAATATTACATTATTGTTAAACTAAATTTCTCAGTATTGCTTAATATTTTTCGCACATTGTCGTATAATTGCTCATTTGATGTATAAATATGTTTGTCATAAATATGTTTGTAATATACATATATATGTGTGTGTGTATACATATAGGTTTGTAAACATTTTAGAGCAATGAAAAAATCTATTGAATCAATTATACTTTGTCAATAATTACATTTTTATAATATTTGTTGTTTGGTTCTTGGGATTTTAGGGCGTTCGACATAATATTGTAAATATGTTTCATGTAGATAAGTAATAACAATGATATTTTTTTTATTATAATATGTATGAATGTACTATATGTATATATGTATATATATATGTATATATATATATATATATATATATATATATATATATATATATTATATGCAGAATGCATAAGCGAAAAACAAATCAATGTGTAATCAACAACTTGTGTTTTGTTCTCCTTACTGCCACCAGTATTTCACAATTTTAATGTAAATTTATTCGGTAAAATTAAAATATGTTAAATTTATATTATAAATAACTGTTAACAATTCCGTGCGCATTTTTAAAGTGAAAAAAATATATCCGTTTGCATTGAAAAATGTTACATGTATTATACGTGATAAATCATAACTATATCTTTTAATAAGTGGGCATCTTTTTTATGTAAATTTAATGCAGTTTAAAGGTAAATGAATAAGTTTACACATAGATTGTATGAAAGAAATTTAATATTTTTTTTATGACTTGTAGACAATATCAGTAAAGTAAATTATTTTTTTTTTAAGAATAGCTTGTTGAAACGTTTAATGTTTATCAATAATGAAATTATTTTAGATGATTTTTCAATAGTATACATATATATATATATATATATATATATATATATATATAACTAAATTAAAAAAAAATGACAGAACTTATTTATTATTTATGACTAATTTTCTATCGCTTGGCTTGCATTTGTTAATTCATTAAATATATTGTCCTTTAGAAAAACAGTACACTGCAAAAATCAACAATCCGTCAGTTGTTTTTATTTGTGATCATTTCTGTGTTGTGTAAAGATAACTGTATTAATTTTTGTACCAATTCCGGTAATTATTGTAAAAAATATAAATTTTAAATTCGTTTAGTTTGTTTTGTGTATTTTTTCAAATAATAAATACGTTCTTATAGTTTTGTTTCATTTGGAATAGTATTTTTTATGTGATCAGGTATTTATAAGAATGTATAGTACTTTATAATTATACACGTTTATAACGGGCAATTATAACAATTGATAAATAAATATAATATTACATTATTTTTAAACTAAATTTCTGAATATTGCTTAATATTTTTCACACATTGTCATATAATTTTTCATTTGTTGTATTAATGTATTTTAATCAGCGTTTTTTTAGATTATTTTTAATATATATATATATATATATATATATATATATATATATGTATATGTATATGTATATGTATATGTATATGTTATATGCAGAACGCATAAACGAAAAACAAATCAACGTGTAATCAACAACTTGTGTTTTGTTTTCGTTACTGCGACAAGTATTTCACAATTTCAATGTAAATTTATTCGGTAAAATTAAAATATGTTAAATTTATATTATAAATAACTATTAACAATTCCGTGTGCTTTTTTGCGGTGTAAAAATAAATCCGTTTGCATTGAAAAATTCTAAATGTATTATAAGTGAGAAATTATAACTATATATCTTCTAATAAGTGAGAATCTTTTTTATCTAAATTTAATGCAGTTTGAAGGTAAATGAATAAGTTTACACATCGATTGTATGAAACAAATTTAATGATTTTTTATCATTTGTAGACAAATATCAGTAAAGTGAATTATTTTTTTAAGAATAGTTTGTTGATATATTTAATGTTTATCAATAATGTAATGATTTTAGATACTTTTTGAATAGTATATATGTATATATATATATATATTATATATATATATATATATATATATATATATATAATAGGTAAATTAAAAAAAACGGAGAACTTATTATTTATGACTAATTTTTTATCGCTTGGATTGCATTTATTAATTCATTAATAGATTGTCTTATAGAAAAAACAAAACACTGCAAAATCAACAAACTGTCTTTTTTATGTTACCAAATATTCACTTTACAAGGTAAAGTTTTTGAATACTTGAAAGACTTGAAAAATAGCAAATAATAAAAAAAATAGATTTCTTATGATGGAATTATTTGTTTTTTTCGAAGAAATATTGCATGTAAATAATTAATTGTTTGAAGAGAAGAAAACCTATTATAATACAAAGGATATAATCAAGTAATTTATTAATCAGTTTTAAAAGTCTTCAGTTATAAAATTACGAGTTCAAATTAATTATTTCGTTTTCGAATTGTTAAAAATGAAATCTGTATTTTATATAAATAAATGATTACCACAAATATAATTATTTTTAATATTATTGATAAATACTTTTGTACACATTGTATTTATTAAATAACACATTGAACAGTTTTGGTTTTGACTATTTAAATTGACTCATATTTATCTAATTGTATATGTATGTTCTTTTATGTTAGTTTTTATCTTTCATATATATATATATATATATATATAATACAAAAAAAATATTTTGTATGTTATTATTTTTTATGGGGAAAACTTTTTTAATCTATATTAATTTTTATATTTTTTTCAATAATATAATAAAGCTAATGACAACTATTTCTTTCAGAATGAATTGATAGTAAGGATTCTTAGTTTACTAACGTTGAAATATATTTAAACGATGAGATTATTTTTAGATTTTGACACATTTTTAATATATTTATTTTCAATAAGATATATTATTCAGATGTTAAGACAGGTTTAAATTTTATATATATATATATATATATATATATATATATATATATATATATATATATATATCGATATCTGTATATATCTGTATAGTAGATATCTTTACAACAAAGCTATTAATAGCAGACTTTCATTATAGCGGTTCCGGTCTATTGGAAAATATGTTAATATTTATAAGAAATTGTATATTAATCACGTTTATTTAAATTATAAATTTAATCTTGGTTTCATTTGGCTTGAGTAATTTTACAGCATTCACATGAATTGTTTTTCAAGTATGAGTTGTAGTATAAATAAATGAGTATGAATAATATTTCTTTGTAAATAATAACAAGTTTTATACTTTGTTCTTTCTATTGACTTTTACAGTGAAAATGAATAGTTTAAGATTATGTATTAAATACCTTATTTAATAAATAATGCTTGTTTTAAAATTGTATTTTTGGACGTATTCTTTCCCAGTATGCATAAAATATAAACGTAATTTAGAAGAATGAAAAAATACAATTTAGAAAAAATGAACAGAAAATTAAATCCGAGAAATGAAATGATATCTACAAAAGAAGACCAATTAAATAATATCTAGAAAAATATTTATCTGTATCTGAAATAAAATTTTATTTGCATTTATAAAATGTATTTATTTTATATATAGTCGTTTTAGGAATATCAATATTATGAATAAAGAAAAAAATTATTATTATCAGAAGAAAATATTAGTCGTTAACGAACTACTTCTATTCCTATAGCTTTAGTAAAAATATTGTTTATGTATGTTCTTTAATAAAATATCATAATATTTTTAAAAAATAGAAATATCTTTATATTTTGAAAAATTGAAAATATTTTTTCAGTTTTGGGAAATATATCCAATAGTTAAATTTAAACAGAATAATAAATATTCAATTGTATCTAATAAGAATTAAATATATAAAGATACTATTGTTTATTTATTATGAATTGTATGTAATGAATTGTATTAATCAAATTGTTCAGATCACTTGTTTCTAAAATTCATTACTATTGATAATATTGTCTATTTTTTATTAAAATATAATTATCATAAATAATAAAATTGATTTTCAATTTCAGAAAATTTATACCTCAAGTTTATTTGAATTTAAGAAGAGTATTCAATTGTATCTAATAAAATAATTACAAAAAATAATATTGTTTTTTTTATTTTAAAATCTATATGTATTTTTATATATTTATATAACTTTCTAGGAAGATTATATTACATCTACAAGTAATAAATGGAATAATTAAGTATTACCTGAAGAAAACGTAAATGAAACTTAGAAGAAAAATATTTTATTAAATGTATTTTTTATAAATATATCTTCTTATTTAAAACAATGTATTTATTTATGTTTTATGATGTGAAAATATATTTAACACTATACATACACATTTACATACATTTTATATTAGTCTCTCATACAAGTGAAAATAATTTTAGAATAATTAGTTGAAAAATGATAATATATGAATTTTTTATAATTTAAATGACAATTGAGTCATTTTTAAATTGACTAAAATATAATCTTAGATGGATTTATGGGGTTTATTTATTCCTTAATATCTTATGTTTTAATTTGTTATTATGTTTGAATATTAATATTTTCTTTGATGTTTAGAAATATGAAATTTTATTTATAAGAAGTAAGAAATTTGTCATCTACTGTGAAAATCATGCTGTCGAGATTCAAGAACCATTGTAAAATTATTATGTAAATTGTACCTAATATCCATATATAGTTTTTCAATAGAAAGTAAAAATATTTTCATTTTCTCTGAATTTATCAATATATATATATATTTATATTTAATATATATTTATTTAGTACAATTTATCATGGTATATTGATTATAATAGTATATTAATATAAATTTGTGTATTTATATTTCTAAAAAATTAACCATTTTTACTATTCGATAATTGTTTACGATTTTTTTTTAATTTCAATAAAGTATGTTATTTATAAAATTTTAAAATAATATAAACGCACAGCAATGTCATGTTTTAATGTATTTAATTTCAATATATATTTTTATTATTGCAGGAATGACGACGATATTTTATTGTGAAATTATTTATCAACCACAAGAAAGCAATTGTCAAAAAGGGGAGTTCCGAGTTTTTCTATAAAGTAGTTGATTTGTAAGTAAAAGAAATGTTCTTATTTAAAAAAGTTCAAATTTAAATAAAATTACTTAATTTTTGTAACAAATATTAGTGTATAATTTATAATCAAAATGATTTATTACTAAATTTATATTCATCATATATAATTTAAGGAATCATATTTTGACAAAAACAATAATTAAATAAAAATTTTATTCGAATTTGATAAAAGAAAGATGATATTTATAATATTTTAGAGAATAATATAAACGCACTACAATGTCATGTTTTAAAATATTTAATTTCAGTATATAATTTCTTATTGTAGGAATATCGATGAAGTTGTATGGTGAAATTATTTATCAACCACAAGAAAACAATAGTCAAAAAGAGGAGTTCCAAATTTTTCTACAAAGCAGTTCAATTGTAAGTAAAGAAATGGTTTTTATTTAAAAAAGTTTAAATTTGAATAAAATTTCTTAATTTTTGTAACAAATATTAGTGTATAATTTACAATCAAAATGATTTATTAATTATTATTATAATATATAATTCAAGGAATAATATTTTGACAAAACAATGATCAAATAAGAATTTTATTCGAATTTGACAATAAAAATTTCTCACATTTTAAAATTAAATAAATTGTTGTATTTTACTGAGACCTTTAGAAATATATTGGATGCAAATAATATATAGTGAAAACGTATTATAGTAAAAAAGAGTAAATCGAATCAGTTCTATTCTGGAAAGAACTTATTTTTCGTATCCATTTTGTCACAGAATAAAATAGGGAAAAATCTAATATATTTTCATGGTGATTTAAAAAATGTGTAAGTGATTATTATTTGAATATTAAATGTTTTAATTGTAATATTAAATTTTGCGATTTTAAAATTGTATGAAAATTTTTTTTGAAAATTAATACACACATACATATGTATATATATACATATATATATATATATATATATATATATATATATAATTCTTATTACTGAACAATTTTCAACATTTAACATAATTTTATGCAATATAAAAAAATATTTTATATCATTTTACTCTTCGTTGCATTCTTATATTAATTTATGCATCTGATATTAAATTATACTATAAAATATTTCATAATATAATAAGATTTTTTCTATTTCGAAAAAAATAACGTACGCATTATTTATCTGTTGTATCATACGTGATGATAATATCAGGTCAAAAGTGCATACACATGTACGCCTTAACTCTCATCTTTCTTCAATTCAATCTTATTGCTTAGA